>BIMT01000158.1:0-20253 GCA_005406065.1 Metschnikowia sp. JCM 33374
TAAACTTTGATACTACCACGCAAGGCAGGTCGTACCGGGAGATGCTGAATACCATAGGCCGCAGAGGCTCTATGACCATCAGTCCGGTGTTGGAAATGATGCGGTCGTCTGCATCAAATCTCGATCTCCCGTTGTTCAACCCTACTCCCGACTATCCCTCGAATATACCGGTCGTATCTTCAGAACCATCACAACTGCAGCCTGTGAGAAAATCCCGGCCACCTTCCATGGTTCTTGATGATATGCTTACAGCCATAGAGTTCACCAACGATTACCCTGACGTCTTTGATGACCATTCACACTAAGCAATGGTTATACCTTGATGTGTATTTTTCTTTTTTTTTTTCTTTCTTTCTTTTTCGCTTTTAGTTGTATGTATGTAAAGACATTTTAATTGGCTACTCAATTTGCCTCATCGTTTTCTTGGGGCTTCTTCAAGTAATAATAGTATAACGGTGGAATATTCTTGAAGGAGTTCATTGATAACAATGGGTTTTAAAGTAAAATTATAATAAATATGGTGGTTTTTAAAAAGGGCTGGTCTTGATTTAGCAGCCCTTCAAACGATCTATTGCAACTGTAATTTGGTAGTGGCCACCCCTACAGGCCGCGTGGTATAACGAGTGGTCTTAGAGCATCAAAGAACGTAAAAAAGATTTCCACAAAACAGTTTGAGAGAGTTCCATTGTTTCAAAAACTTCAGATACATATAAACTCTGATGATGTTCCATTTCAACATCAAAAAAATCACACTTTCTCTGTGATTCCATTCTTCAATTCCTGACTACTAATCGAGCATTCTTTGATTTCGACAATCTTAGATAAGAATTGAGAAACATGGAAAGTTCTTTTAAAAATACAATTTCAAAGAAAACCCAAAGGAAATGCATACCATTAACATTACCCAAAGAGACAAAACTAGAAAAAACCCCATCATCTCTTTTATCTTATCTTCTGTTAATGGTCCACTGTCATTTTGCTAATTGGCCGCAGCAACGTGGCCGCTCTCATTTTTTCTTGTTGCAGCCAGGAGCCCTGGCCATACAAGGACAAGGTCGACGAATTCCAAGTTGAAACGTAGACTCAACACGAAAATAGTTTGGAAAAGGCAACCCCGATAATATTACAAAGTAAAAAAAGAAAAGCAAACAAAAAAAAGCAAACAAAAAAAAGCAAACCAAAAAAAGCAAAAAAAGAACAATTAAAAGAAACCTTCCTTTCGAATATTGCTCCTCTCCATATGGGATTATTTCTCACGCACTCCACCACACCATCACTTCTGGCCTTATCAGCTATGGCGCCAATATTGCTCACGCACCGACTTCTCCGCGTGCTTATCTAGGTGGGGCTGCAATGCGCCCAACTAGTGCCCACCCTCACCCCACACCCACCCCACCTATCCAGTTCTTTCTTCATAAGCAAGAAAAGACAAGACCAAAAGGCAAAACCAGAATTGCAAAGGCAAAAACATAAAAAGGCAAAAACATAAAAAGGCAAAATAGGTAAATATAGAATTACACCAAAAGCAGATTTTACCAGATTGTTGTGCCTATCTACTATTACAGGCATCCCAGGTTAATCCTTAACATCATCTCCAATTTGTCCAGTTGATTTCTCACCAGAGTACCCAGTTCCATCACTTCAAAAACCATTAGAGTCACCTAAGAGAAACGCCCTCCCCACCATGTTGAAAATAGCTAGACCTTCCATCCGAATCAACAGAATCACCAGAATCACCAGAACCTTCTCCTCGCTCAACAGAGTGCTTGCCAAAAACGACACCTCCACAATTGATTCGTTTAAGTTGCCCTCGCAGACATCCATCAATGAGTGGGAATTCAAGTATGACTTTGTGCCGAAAGTGGCGGAGCCAAAGATCCCTCCCGTGAGCCCCGAGGCTGTCAAACAAGACATTGCCGAGACAAAGAAACTGGAGGTGGAACAAGAATTGTTGTATAAGGAGTTGAACTCTTCCGTCAAAGTCGAAGCCAATGATGCCAAGGTAGTCCATGGAGGCGAGTCTGTCTCGGAAGAGCCGGAGTATATCCAGGACTTGGGGCTGGACCCTGTGGATGCTTCTAGCCCGGATTCCAAGCCAAAGCACAAGACTGCAAATGCTGACAAGTACGTGCAACTGTCACTCAACCCGGAAATCAACAAACCCAGTTTAGTCAACTTGGGCCATGAAAATGAGGTGGACCACAAGACAGCCACAGTGGAGACCCCTGGGGATATCGACGATACCGAGAGTCCTCAGAGCGAAGGCTCTTCTGCCACGAGTCCAGGCAAAATCCTTGGTCTTTTAGGGTTGGGTGGTATAGCTGGCTACTTTCTTTTCAACGGCTCCAAAGAGCCCTCTAAGAAATGATGCAGTTACTCCCATGGCGAGCACCACCAGACCAGTGGCTAGACAAATGATACCAAACAATAAACATGTCACTAAGGACGGATCTCATCTGAATTGTATGACTTCATTAAAATGAACAGACACTGTAACAATCGTACTCTTGAACCTTCTTTCCATGGTCATGAAGCATCTAGAGCACTCCCAACAGACCTTTGATACGAGTAAATCTCTCATTATTTGATTGCAGAAATGTTCAATCAGAAAATGTATTATTTTGCTACCGTTTTAGTTGGTCAGGACAAATATATGAATCTAAAGAACGTAAACCAGATGGTGAGGACGGGCAAGGTTTTCTTGGGATGTGGGCGTAGATTAGGTACGTATGACACCCACCCCATAAAAGCCACCCCCACATACGGTAACATCTCTTCTGCCAATGAATACAAGGGAATTTCTCATTACTTAGTGCGAAACCACTACCCCATAAAACAAGCAGAAGTAGCCAGTAAGCCAAGTTCGGCCATATTACAGAAATTCTTCCTTTGATGCAGTTACGGTACTTTACAGCGCTACATTGCCTCCTCCATGACTGTATGAACAAACACTAATAAATAAGTTTATTTTGCGTGGCTATATATATTTACAGTTGGTTGATTAGTAGGAACGAGAAGCCTCTTGACAAGCTCTCAATTGTTGCAAGTAGTAGTCACAAATTTGCATGTTTCCGCTGTTCTCCTCCAAACACTGTGGAAAGATTCTGCACGGAAATGCAGGTTCTGGTTTTGTTCTGGTGATTTTGTTGTTGAGTAGCAGCCACTTGTTGTTGTGGTTGTTCGGCAGGAGCAGAAGAGCCTCCGAACATGGAGGTGATTCCAGCACCCAAAGTGTGGCCGATGGTGGATCCCACTGCAACACCGGCGGCGGTGGAGGCCATTTGTCCAAACAAACCTGGGCCTTGTTGGGTTGGGGCTTGTGGGTGGGCCACGGAAGCAGGAGGGTGGTGTGGGGCAGCGGCAGCAGGAGCAGGAGCAGCAGCAGTGTGAGCAGATCTGGTCTGGGTTCTAGGGGCTGGAGCGGATCTTCTTTGTCTAGGCATTTTTTGTTGGTGTAATCTTGTGTGCTGGCGTGACTATGATGAGGAAAATGTTTTCTCATTTATACCTTTCGCACAGTGGCGAGCCCACCTGCGGGAGGCGAGCAAATGTCGCGTCTCCGCGCCGCGAAGAAGTGACTCGAAGAAATCCACCAAATGTCGCACCGCCTCTTTCAACCCAATGTCGCGCACGTGGCGTTGATCATCTACCCCGGAATTTGTCCCCAGAATCGGTTCCGTTTGTTAGGGCGAGGAAGATTTGGACGGACACGCCGACATTGATGCCAATGGTTGGTGTTGAGGATTTTCACATGATGTTTTAGCTGAACGAATTGTGTTTCGTTTTTTTTTTTTTTTTATCACTTGTCAAAAACACTTGTTCTGTGTTCTGGCATATTCTCTGGCCAGTCAAATTTTGGTGCTTTTTCAGCTACCTATGTGGGTCCAGTACGAATTAGTGAGATGCAAATTTCCAGTTTGGCGTGATTTTTTTTTTGGCCCCAGCTTTTTCAAATTTTAGATTTTTCTTTCTTTCTTTCTTTCTTTCTTTTTTTTTCTTTCGCTGAGAACCACTAAGGGTGCAGAAATCAGGTAATTATCGAATATGTATCATAAAGCTTATGATCTTGCAGGAATGAGAGTCTGGTGACATTATTTGGTGGTTTTGCCACAATGGCTGTGAGGGATAGGGTGGCATCATGTATCACATAAACACACGAAACCTTCTTGCGCACATGAGAATCTTAGCAAGATGGTGGGTGAGTTAAAGGATCTTGTATTCTGGAACCGAAAAGCGGTCTTTAGCTGAGCCTTATAATCTTCTGCCTCTTGGAGAAGCATCATTGGCCTTTCAGGAATATATTTTTTTCAGCATCATTCTTGGCATCCTCCAGAAGGGAAATGAGGTGGTGGTGTGCATCACTCAAGTTCATCACTGCCAGTACATTTTCAGGTTTGATAACAATTGGCCTGCTGCCTTGTCCCTGATTGGCCGTGCCAACTGCATGGTATGATACGAATAGCACAGTGGAACACATTCCCACGGCAAAGACAAAAAGCGAATGGGAATGAAATATCATCAATCGCCAGCTTGCTGCCAACACCTTGTCGATCTTTTCCCAAGTTCAAAGCGCATTGGTGTCCATGGATTCCTGGACAACAGAAAAGCTTTTCAACCACCGACTTGCGCAACATCATGGTTGGAGGAGCCAAGGCGTTTTTTTTTTTGAACCAAGTGGTGGATGTTTCTGGAGTATGGATACCTATGCGAATAGACGTGACAGCGCCAAACATACATAGAAGGCCCATGTATACATGAAAGACGGAGGCGCCTAAAGAAGGAATCCCTGAAGTAATGGCGGTGCTTTCACCGAGAATGATGCCTCGATAACTACAGCGGCTGATGCCATGACAAAATGTATCCCAAATATCAACGAAAGCATCACCACAGAGAAGGACCGCGGAGAAATCGCTTCAGTGGAGGAAGACAGAGTTTCTGCTGCAACAAGAAAGACCTCTGAAGGAACCGGTCATGCCACGAGTAAAGTCCCCAATCGGGAAGATAATCTTGGATACTCTGAACTCGCTGGTAACATACAATGTCCAGTAATGTTGCTTATTGGCACCCAGACTGCGCACATCACGGTTATCTTCAAAGAATAGTTTACCTATGGATATGGTAGCCCACCCAGGGTAAAAGCCGTATGAGAGCACAAAACAATACGGCCAACAGCCAAAACAAACAATGAAAAGAAGACGAGAAGAAGAAAAAATGCCATTGCAGAGTTTTCACCCAACGTATTGTTGATTAAACGCACACAGAGACACACCTTTTTGTTTGCCAAGGAGCTTGTGCCAGCCACTAATAATGGGAGTCAAGTTTCATGGAAAATTGCCTGTTAAAGTGATTATTCATACAATGAGAGTTCCCCGCTTTCCTTATAATGAAGATGATTCTTTTTGTTTCGGCCAAATTCGAAAGAAAAAATGCTTTTTTCACATACGCGACCAGGTGGAATAAGGCGAACCAATTCCGGGATCGGCCATCTATTGTGGCTGCTGCAAATATCTCGTCAACGCAACCAGCGCACGAGAATGCCAAGATGAACGTGGTTCTTGACTCTTTTTCCAGTCGTAAGCCGATTCTAGTCGGTGTTTTACACATAGTCGTTTTGCATATATGCAGGGCAACTTTATTAGCCATATATGACGAGTCCAAGTTTTTGAAATGACTGGGAAAACAGAAGAACGAAGGAAAAAAAAAAAAAAAAAACAAGAACAAAAGGAAAACAAAAAGAAATGAACAGAACAGAAAAAGGAAAAGAAAACCCCCTTTCAAAATGGGTTTTAGTTGAATATGGCAACTCTACCAATTGCAAAATATCATCTTCGGCTAATGGGTCTGAATTGACGGTTTCTAACTACGTCCGTACCTTAGCATGAACAGATTACGATATTATATGCGATACACGGAAATGCAGTAAAATCATCGAGACATCAACCCCGTTTTCGGCTTTGAAATTCACTTATAAACGGACCCGAACCTGAGCTTTTTTTTCTTTTCTTTTTTTTTTTTTTTTTGAATCTGTTTTCTACCTTCCTCTCTATTTTCATTGGGTTTGCACAATCGAAAAAACCGTCTTTATTGAACTGTGCGAAGTTGCTCTGCAGAAGTTTAGGTCCATTTACTACGCCATGGAGTTCCATAAGGTTTTTTCACCTAATCTGCACAACTCAACCAGGTGTTGAGAGTTACTGTCCAGTGCTTCGTTTATGAAATCAAAATGCAGTTCAAACGGTTGCTGAAGAAAATACCACCGATTTGAATGCTCATCTTGGGGACGAAGACAAGGAGGTAAATAACCAGAAATTCGTGCAGATGGCTGCTGGCGTACGATACATTGAAGGACCAGAAAAGTGTCGTGAAAAACACTTCTGCCTTCCACGCGTAATGGAGCTCCATGTATTCCAGGAGACCCGACCCAGAAGAGTGGGACAACAAGTACTACGGAGAAGCTCAAAAACTACTGCGGTCACGTGCCCGGGAAGCTATACATCCATTTTTTTGGCTATAACTGCCCACATTCAGACACAAGGTGCATAACTTTTACAAAGGCCAGGGTCCTGCGTCTGGCTCTAGCACTTTACGTACGGAGGAGCACCGAAACCGTAAGGCGACGGTTTGACGTCCTCACTTTGACTATCACGAACAAACATCTCTTCAAAGCACTTGAAATTCGGGAGCAGCGCATCATCAGCAAACACTTATCGAAGGAAGATAAGGAGGCGGTGCAACGCCAGCTAGCACGGATGGTGATCTTCCCGTCAACGAGGAGCTCATCACCAAACACTTGATGAGACAGGCCAAACGCGAGACGTTTACAAACGTGAAACCCACTGCAAACTTACTTTCAAGCCACCGCCAATCCATACATGTATCATGGTCCGGCAGAATGGGGCTCACGGGGGCACATGTTTCCGATGATAGTGGTGCTGGCTCGGCATGTTCATGGTATGGAGGAGCGGGCTCTGTCTATCTACATACCAACTAATGTTGGGTTAAAGGGGAACAATAGGGATTTGACACCAACAGTATGGGGAACTTCAGAATAAGGACGGAGATGGTGCAGCGTGAATTACATGGAGTGCATTACATAGTGCATTCCATAGAGTTCAGGGATAATACTAAAATGGCCAATCAGCTTTCAAAGAGCCAGGAATTCATAGATGTAATATTGTCAAATCATGTAGCTCATAGGTATTATGAGGTGGTTTCACACATGTTTTCGGGATATGTAGTCAAAAAAGGTCAAAAGCTTCCATAGTTTTTAAAAAAGAAAAAATCACCGATACCTTTCATGATTATAAACTCTGTTCTTTTGGTAGATGACGAAATATTAAAGAATGCCCACTCTTTCTAAAAAGAACCATGGAAGAGGGAAGATCTAGCCAATGCAAAAAACTTAGTATTTGTTTCTGATCTAAGTTGGGTTCAACCTTTTCACTATCTATTTCACCTGACTACTGGTGTTTTGGGGTAGACCTGAAACAAAACTAGGAACATACTTTATGTATTTGAGCATGACGATTTCACATAAAGGTAGTAAGGTATTATTCAAGTCAAATTGACGGAAGTTACTGCATAGTGACAAAGTTTTGTTCCAGAAATCCAAAATTGAGCAGGTGACATATGTTCAACTTCGACGTGGAAACCTCAACTCATACCTACCCACAAGAGATTTCTCACTTCAACAGGTGATCAGATTACTATTGAGGAGGTGATGGAGGGGCACGGACTCCCTTCAAAAAAAAATCCACGCCCAAACGTCGGTTTATTTTAGAGTGGCTGTAATTAATATCCTATAGAGAGAGATGGCATGGGTCATATTATTGAAAAGCAGACTCGGCTACGCCACACGGCAGGGAACATATAATACAGTGGGCTACACAGAAAAGGGAATACGACACCAAAGATTCCTTTTCGAGCATCAAAGAAAAGCACACAAGCACTACGATGGAGGTTGGTTAAGATCGTCCAGTATTTTGATGATAAAATGTATATAAGAACAGAGCGGGAAAGAACGAACCGAAGCGTTCAGACCCCGGGTGAGTGATAATGCAAGGGAATGAGATTTTATGGCATACCAACCACATTTTAACGGTCGACTTCTCCAAACACCAAATCCATGGTACTGATACATTAGAGGACGGCATCGGCCAACAAGTTACCTTCTGGACACGTGGTCGAAAGCACCCAAGGGCAACCAGGGCTCTGATTTTACATCTGTAAGGTCTCTCGGACCCGTCAGAAACAACGTACACAGCCATCTCTCCTTTGGGCTGATGGCAGTGTAGGTTTCACCTGCAGGCACCCGAGGTAACCCTTGCAGAAGAGCAAGAAGTGGTGGATCAAAGCTTCCATGTCCTCCCTTCATCATGATCTGAAGGCGGAGAAATCTTGAAGTCCTCAACCTTGACAGGGCCTTCCGGCATGTCGTTGATACACTGCTCAATGATTCTAAGAGATTGTCTGAACTCCGCCATTCTACAAGTAACGAATAGTCGTAGTCACCGTTGTATCCAACAGCAACATCGAAGTCCACCAACCCATAGGCATCGTAATGGTTGGGCTCTTTCGATACCGTAAGGCACACCGGAACTTAAGCTACATGACACCCGACAAGCGAGTAGTTCAAGGCATCGTCGGCGGCCCACCCACGTCCTGGGTTCTGGGCCTTCCAGATACGGTTATCGTTGTACACAACTCCACCTCTCGATTCATCGATTCCGTCACCGAAGGCTGCGGCCCACATGTAGATGTCATCCAACAAACCCGGCAAGTCCTGCGAGACACCACGGGTCTAACGTAGGCCGAGTGCAATCTGGCACCGGAAACACGCTCATAGAACTCCATCAACTCTCTCCTCGAAACCCCACAAGTGGGGTCAATAAACCGACATCCATAATATGCGACACCGACATAGTGGTTCAAGACTCTGGTGATTTCACCTTCAACAACGTCCGCACGTACTTTGCCTCTCAACGGCACCCACCGTTCAACAACTTTCCACGGCCAACGCAAACACCAACTCCGTTGGTCATCATGGAAACGTAGTCCAATCGATCAAAAGCATGGCAATGCTTGCATGTACGTCTTGGACAATCAACTTCCGGCCTCTGTGAAGCAAGCCCACGGGGGAGCGAACGAACTCCTCACCGTAATCCAAATCAAATGCAACATCTGTGTGCAGCCGGGTGCTGGGGACCAAAGTTGACGGTGAAGTGTTTGATTTTGGTGTTTTGCTTCTTCCACTATGGTGGGTCTCTGCCCCACGTCATGTCCACCTCGTCCATCACCCGGTGAATGTGGCGGCCCATCACGGCGCCTCTCAGACACCTTTTGTGGAGTTGACCCATGGCACGGAAAGGTCACCAGGGTCGTGTGCCGCCCCAGCCCCTGAGGCGTGAGTTTCAGAAAAGCCGGGCGGCAGCCGCCTGACGCCTGGCCAAGTTCTGTACGAGAACATCTGGGGACAATCTAGCGGATATGGGGATGCGCCGATGTTAAATTGGCACCCGCACACAACAGGTTCAGGTTTGGGAAAAAATGTCTGCGTGGGTTAGAAAAAGCACTATCTTCATTGACGGACGCACACCCGTGCACCGGGGTTGCGCACGGTGAATTTTTTTTGGCTGGGCTGGGGAAAACTTGGGGAGTGCGAGGGAGGAGTTGTATATACTGGGATTTTTTTGATGGGTGGTGTATGGGGAGACGGAGATGGGAGAGATGGAGAGATTGGCAAGTTTCCCTTAAATCATTAAGGACGTCAGATTGTCAGAAGATACCCGCATAAATACCAAAAAACTGTATGCGGAAAAACTGTTATGGAAAACTGGCACTGGCAACTTCACCCTGGTGTTCATATAAAAAATTCGTGGAAAATACATCGGTGTGGAAATAAATCCATTTGGCCCAAGATAAACTCAACACATTCCGGATTCTGCATCAATGTCATCGTCCCGTCGGCATGGTTTGTGGGTGCCGGTTTGAATAATATCTTTTGAATCTTTAATAAACCAGCGCCAGGAGTACGTAGGTTATATAGGAACCATCTTTTGGTTCAATTCAAGGTCGTGTCGTTTTTGAATTTTTGCCACCAAAATTAGGGCAAATACTTTGGTTATAAAGATGGGAAGTTTTTTTTTTCCGAGTCACACATGTCGGCATATGGTGCGCATTGGAAGTTCGTTTGCTATATCGCCAGTCATGGACCGGCACATATCGATAATTAAACTGGCGCATGGCTGCGTAAAGAAATGTTGCAAATAACCATGTTTTTTATAGGGCAATTGATGGTTTCATTGCTCATTGGGTCTGGCTTGGGAAGATCTCGGGCAATCTTGTGGGGGGTTCGGTTCTTTTCATTTTTTATCGGAATGTGTCCATTCCAATGTTTTGATATGTTGTGGTATTTGGTGCAAGTTATTCAGCCAAGACGTTCCTCTGGCTTTGACTGCAGTTATGTGTTTTTTTTGGGCAAGTGATATGGCAAAATGATTTATTCTGGTGATTTGGGAGATTTCGGAGATTTCAAACCCCATTTATAGGCCAATAGAAGGATACCAGAGATGGCTGCCCTCGTGCTCATAATTAAATGTGCGCGTGATTTATTAATACATACTAATATATTTCAAGAAGACTGGCATATTGTCAAATAGTATTATTTTACATTTTTAACAAAGTGTATATTGATATAGAAAGCCCGTAAATGCATAATTCCACCAGGCATGAAAATGGTGCTAGACATCCACAGGGTCTCCACTAGCCACCAGTCGTATCCTTTCCAGAAGAGAAAACACTGTTCTTATAGCTTCCCTAAAACCCTTTCCTTCCTCATCAAAGACCTTTCATGTACGAAACACTTTTGGATCCAGGTGACCAAGACTTTACGACTTTTCAAAAGGTGAGAGTTTTTACAAGCTGCCAAATATATCTCCCTTATGATCCCCTAATGTAAGGCATTATTCAGCATCGGACGTTCTTTTCTCCTTTCTTTGCACCATGAACGGGGCACATAAGCACCCCGTAGTTGAAAAGATGGATAGCTGTAAAAGTCACGTCTAAGCAACCACGTGTGTTTATACAGTTGTTTTGAATTTTGTTCCATCCCAACCCAACCCCAGACAGATTTCTGAAAACCTCCCCGGCTGGGCTATACCGAGAGGACTCTCTGTTTCGTCGTGTTAAGTGACCGATATACCGGCCTGTGTCGCTTTCTCGGCGTTATTCAGTGGTCGGTGATCCCAATGCGCAACGGCCGACTGATATTTGTAGCAAAGTGCATTAAGCTTTCAATATTGTAGACGGTTCCAAAGTGTTCTGCTCCGTGATTTGGTTTCCAGGATCGAACATGGGCATTCATGTTTCGAGAATATCCACCAAGATGCTCCCAAAACATCCCTGTGTTCCACCCAGCTGAGGTGCTTAACTCGGAAGAAACAACACTACGGGTTATTGGGCAGAATTCTCCTCACAAGAAGAATCAACTTGACCTGAGGTATCTAATGGTATACTAATCTAATGAAATCAAGGTCATTCCTAGAATCATGGCCCTGTAGTTTGCTAGTTCGTTCAAATCCCCATAACTCCTCCTTTTCGGCCACGACATTATAACTTCGTTGTTCAATTCCTGGATCCTGCTGTATAGTTGGTCAATCATATGTAGATGGTCTGATCCATACATGTGACCAAATTGTATACCGTCTGGTCAATAACAAAAAAAGTAACAGTACCTTTTGTCTTCTGTTGATCAAATCTATCAGAGTGCAATTTTTGACGAGGCCATGAAGGAAGCTTCAAAAAAATTATCCCCACATATCCTCAGATAGGGACGCCAAGATATCGTGACTCATCTTGGCAATATGGATCTGGGGGAAAAGGTAGTAACGTTTTATGCAATCGCCCGTATTCAGGATGAAAACCCCAGAGCTTGGATTTGAAGACCACCTGCTGTTACTTACTCTTTCATAATCGCTAATCAATTTAAGAGCCACAGCATAATCATCTTTGTTGAGGTAAATATCAATTCTCATCTGCTAGAGGCATGGTATTTCATTCTATCTCCAATTCTTCGCCACTTTCTTTGGAATCCCTTTCAGATTTGTCCCAGGTGGCAAGAAAGGGCTCCAATGGTAGTGTAACAAGCTCAGAGGGACCTGGCAGGTCCACATTTCTTAGGGAAGGGATTTCCCATGTAGTTGTGTAATCACAATTTGGAGCCTCTTGGTTCGTCACCAATCACCATTAGTAGCCTGAGTTCGTCCCAGCCATATTTTACTTAGGAACCCAGAACCCATTGATGATGAGATGCGGTCAAACTGTAGAATCAGCCATAAGGATGGGTTGATAGTCCGAATAATTCTGGGATGATCTTTGGTAGGGTCTCATGGTAAAGTCCTGTGTTACCCTTCTTGGCAAATACCTGTTTAAAAGTCAGCTTGTTCTGTCATCGTCCCACTGGCACTTATTGTGGGCGTATTTCTATTTTAATACATCTGATTGGGATGAGTTTATTAAGCCAAAAATACCGTCCTTAATCAGATGTATTGAAAAAAATGCTCTTTTATCGTTCCAATTTTCCGCTTTTCTTACTGGTGAAATGTCAAAGCTATTTATGCCCTAGACTGCCCCAGCCCCACCACCAACTCCTCTCACCCAGTACGCGCACATCCACCATCTTCATCGGTTGATGGGTGGCTCAATAGAGCTTTTGATTCCAAATCAAGAGGTTGCAGGTTCGATTCCTGTCCGTGTCAAATATTTTGACCGTCTGGTCAATATATTCACTTTTTCCTTGTATTCTTCCTCCTTCTCATACCTACTCCCAAAGCAATGGCCAAAGACAAAGAAGGATCCTCCTCCACCCGACCCCAAAGACATGAAACAGAAAAAAAAGGCCGCGAAAATGTCTCCCCGACAAAGAAGAGTCAGGCCCCAGAACCTCAACGAGGTTTGGCCATCGGCGATAATTTTGGCTGGACAGGCAAGCTTCCTGCCACGCTCCTCTATGAACATTGCAACAAGCAGAAATGGAACAAGGTGATTTTGACATGCGCAAGACAAGCAAGGGCTTTTGGCATATCGATCTCAGCTGGGAAAACCCAAGACAGAAGCAGGTGATCCATGTCAAATGGTCCCCGAAACCGATCTTCTCCCACCCCGGAAACGACCAACGGGCCCGGCATTTTGCTACGTACGCCATGTTTCGGCTCAACTACGTCAGAACTTGAAGATGGTGTTGCCCTCGATTTTCAGGACTACTGAACATGGACGCCAAGAGACAGCAGGTTTTGAAGAAGGATAAGCTGGCCGACGAGGTTCTACGCAATCCTTTCCAGGTGTACTTGGAAGAGGTGGCGGAAAGGCGGCTCGGAAGAGACAGAACAAGGGAGAACAGCGACGCCAGATCAGAAACCCACCGCCAGCATGCATCACCGCGGTGAAATCCGATTGCAGCACCGGTGCAAAGCCGATAGAGACAAACCCCGGAACCCGAATCACAATGGTGGGGCCCAATAGAACAGGGTGTCGCTCCGGCAGTTTCCATTGGCAAAAGCCTGGGAAAACGCGCCGTTTGTGGATTTCCCTCAGAGATTCGTTCCTCCATGGAAGCGTCCATCAAACACCACATCAACTGGGTGGAAGACTTGCGGCGCGAAACAAAACCCAAAGTGCCTCTTCTGATACCTGGGTTGCCCAGTTGACAATTATCGGCTGGCCGTCCACGCCAAAGGCCACGCGTCGCCGTCACCTTCGTAGACGCGCGTTGGAGTGGTTGTTCCACGTGCCCGAGGACGACTTGCCGATGTTTTTGCCAAGCGTGACGAGGATAACAGCTTATCGCTCAAATTTCCACCGACATCAAACCGAGTACCTTCTTAAAGACTTGCCTTTCTGGTTTCGACAAGGACGAGATTTTGGCGACCTTCAAGGAAAATGACAACAACGAGTTCAAAACTTGCGTCGCGCTCACCCGACCATTGCGTACCTGCCCGAGCCGTTTGAGGCCACCGGCGACAATTTGACATGTGGCTCATGGAGAATCAATAGTCCATTGGAGCAACAAGATAGCGTTTCTGGACGAAAAGCGCGTAAGCCACCATTTTCATGAACGTGCAAGGCGTGACGCAAGGCATGTTGCTGGCCAAAGTCTTCATTGGAAGGTGCCCTCTGTATGTGCGCCTGGCGTGCAAATGGTCAACGATGCCTCATTCAAATTGGCCAACTACATCAAGTTGTCCATTATCCGCCAGTTGCTCGATTACATCCCCACCAACAATCTTATTGGCGAGTGCATGGTTTATACCATGGTAGATGGATCGAGAACAACGTGGCTGAGTCATCGAACCCCGGCTCCCTGCTAACTACGCCACAAAAGAAAACACCGACAAGGCCAAACGTTCGCACTCGAAAAGGCCTTGTCCTCCACTCCACGTCAAAAGACACACTTCTGAAATCGAGATCCACGACTTGCTGCGTGAATATGGCGAAAGACAGAAGCTGGCCCAGTTCAAAGCGTCGGTTTCTCAACGACGAAGTTGCCCGCGTGGAGAAAGCGACGACTTAGTGGAATATAATCACCTCAACAAAGTCGTGGTGAGGAGAAACCGGATCGGGAAAATTACCCCAAATCGTCCAGTATATCCTAGACCATATGTGTGCCGAAGAACAACTTCCGGCTCCATCATCTATGCAACCAAGACGTATTTACGATCGGCTTGGCGGAACGTATTTCCGACAGAGAGAGTCACCAAGGTCGGAGCAGAGACAGGCTACATCATTCGAGAACAAGACCCTGAAAACAGTACTGACTCCTGTTTGTGCAGACCTGGTGTGCTCTTGCGAATGTAATCCTACTTGTTCTCCGGAAACATGTCGATTCCGGCATTTTCGAGCACTTGGAGTACATTTTCATCGATGAAGTCCATGAAAGATCCGTGGACAGTGATTTCCTTTTGATCATTTTGAAAAGATCATCGGCAAGCTTCGAAACTCAAAGATTGTGCTTATGTCGGTACGATCAACTGATGTGTTTGAAGTGCTTCGACACTCGTGTTCATCTCCATCGAGGGTAGAACATTTCCCCATCGAGGACTATTATCTCGACACTATGCGGGGACCTTGACTTTTCTATTCAGACATACGACGAGATGATCAGACCCAAGGCCGATTCCAATTTTTTCAAGACTGGTACCTCAACTACGTGATTGCCCACTTCTTTCATTGACGACAAACACACGCTTGAACGACACTGGATCCATCTTGATTTTCTTGCGGAATTATGGAAATCAGCAGATGCATCAAGAAAATCGAACAAAGTATTCGGATTCAGGGAAAATCCTGTTGGTGTCTTCCGTTGCATTCTGCGCTTTCTCCTGAAGACAAACACGAAGTGTTCAAGAATCCTCAAGAAACACGCGTAAGGTCGTTGTAATATCAATTGAGACTTCTATTACTATCCCAGACTGTGTGGTAGTCATTGATGAGCCGCTCAAGAGCATGTTTTTCGATGCAAAGGCAAACACGTCTCGCTTGGTGGAAACGTGGTGCTCTCAGGCAGAAATGTCACAGAGAAGGACGTTCAGGACGTATATGCAGAACAGTAACTGCCATCTCACACAAGAGACGGAAAAGCCGTGCTCAGCCAATTCAAATCCGCCGTACTCGTTTTGGAGAACCTTTACCTGTGGTCAAGTCCATGGGAATCAATAAAGTTTCTGAATTTTTGAATAGTGGACTTGATCCTCGAAGAGCACAATCTTTGATAAAGCGAAGGTCCATGCTTTCGAGTTGGGTGCGTTGACGGAGACGAAGTAAATGAAAGCCTTGTCCCATTTAGGAAAGTATTTATCTTTCATTCAACCGACTTACAATCGGGAAAACTTTTGATCTTGGGATGTATCTTTGCGTCGACACGTGTTTAACTATTGCTGCGGTTTGTTCGGGCGGAAGTCCGTTCTCGAAATAACTTCGATATTAAGGATGAAGTCAGGAAGGCCAAGAGCAATTCGGCAAAACTCCAGACGATTTGATGGCCTGCTCTTGCGTACCATGAATGGGAGAATCTTCCTCATCAGCAGAGAAAGTTCATCTCGAAAACCATTTGTCATACATGACACTCCAGGATATTCAGTCCACCAGGACGCAGTATTTGCTGACACTCAAGAAATTGGATTCTTACCCTTTTCTTATTCGAGCGGAAAGCAAATTCAACCAAAACTCCAGGAACTTTACGCTTATCCGCGCAATCATCACCGGGTCTTTTACTCCTGCAATTAGCTCGCGTGCAACTCTGACCCCAAGTATGCCAAACGTTGGTGGGAGCAGTAGAGATCGACCGACGCCAAAACTGACCAAGTTCTGGATCAGAAATGAGAAGTACATTGACCAATGTAACAACAAAGAGACCATCAACGAGATGCCTTGCTACACGGAGCTTTTATCCATCCATCTTCATTGGTGTTCTCGGATTCAGGTGCAGTGCTAAACTTGCCGAATAGGATTTGACCCTAGATGGCAGCCCTGGACATGGGGAAAGTGCGCCAGCAGTACGATATGACACCAAGTGAAAGTACAACTCGACGGCCATGCACAGGCTCCGTTGTTGTATTTACTTCTTCAAACGAGACTTCAAGCTTTTCTTGCGCGATATCACGCCAACTACGACAGTGGGAGCATTGCTCTTTGGAGGAGATTCTGTTTGACGTATCCACTAATCTTTCCAGCGGTAAGAGGTGTCCAGTATTATTTTGGACAAATGGATGCCGGTGAGAACGTGAGTGTAAGAATGGAGTTGAAGAGATTGAGAGTTCTTTTGGACCAGGTCATTGAGAACCGACTCTCTAACCCGGAGCAAGAGAGGCAGAAGGTGGATGAAGAGATTCTAGATATAGTTACCAAAAGCACTTATGGTGGAGAGAGGCAGAGGTAAGAAACAAAAATTAACACAGACATTGGGGTGGATGGGGCCTTCTGATGTGTGTAGTTTGTTGGAAGACAGGAAGTCTACGCATCTCATGTGAAGGGCTCGGATGGCCGTATCAACGAGTGATTATAGACGACCCCTAACAATATGATGAGTATCTTGGCGATTTCCTCACGTCGTGATCATCAAGACATATACTTCGTTTGTTAATGTAGGAAAAGTAAAGAACAAGCATCATGTCTTCCACCACATGTACGACCTTTTACAATATTTACTTCTGTGCCGCCAGGTACCAGAAATAGTGGTTTCCACGTAAAACATTCTTCTAAACCTACATTCCAGATTGGGTAGTTCCCATCACACTGGTATAAGCAAGAGAGTGATTTGGAACCTGACAATGTCGATGGTGCTCCTCCAAAAGTCACCTAAATGAATATTCACAGACGCAGCACACACCAGTAACATCCCAATGGTTTAAAGAGCGGGTTTATGTCATTGATGTATGCCATAAGGAGTAATTTGTATATTTTGATAGAAAGTGGCGTAGTGTCACAGAAAGATATTTTCTTGGGCGTTTTCTTAGGCGAGAGACTCGGATAAGCCATGTTTTAGTAGCTGATCGTGAACTGCCGTTAGGATAAGTGACCATATCATTGGCCATTCTGGATATTATGTGAGCGATGGAAACAGTTGTGGATTATTGCATTCAGGGCATAGTTGGGTATTGGTAAGGTGGACTACCCATGGCATTACCTTTGAGGCATTTGGGTGGTGAAGAATTTAATACCGACAGATAATACAAAACAAGATGTCGTCAAATAATAAGTGGTTTTATATTTGGGAATTGGGCTACTTGGGATGATGGAAAGGCGGTCGGAGCCCCAAGGTTACTGCTGAAAAGACCCCGCGTGGATGTCTTCCCGTGATTGTATCATGTGCAGTTTGGCGTATGTGCTGGTACTGTGTAAACTGGCTGTTTTTCAGCTTTCACATTTATTGATATCTAAATTATATATCTTGGCAGGTGCTTCAAATGAGCAGTTAATACGTAGCCAGTCCAAAACACACAGCCTCATGCCTGAATCTTGGAAGGAGAAAGAATAGGCTGAAGTAAGATCAAGGAAAATAAATGAAAAAAAAAAAAAAAAAGAAGAGCATACTCTTCTTAGAGCACGTTTAAAACACCCAGATCAAAGTGCGCGTGTGTTCAGACGATTTTGGGGTATGAACAGAGTCAAAAAACACCAGTCTTTGATGTTTACATAACATGTAACTTTCAGACTTTTTCTCTCGCCTCAAATGGCTTTTAGAAACAAGCGATTGGCTTGATGGAAGTTTACTGGGGGGTCAGAGGTCAAGTAATGTAGCTGGTGGTTCCAGTGGCTACACATATAATCCTCTCACGCAAACTCTGCAATGTTCGATCTTCTTCAGCTTCTTTCCTGGATACACTGCCGCCCTTAATTTAAAGTTGCATGTAAAATGTTGTGACCACGTTTTAATGGAAATGAGTCAGCGAATACAAATCGTTCTTGATCGAATTCTGCAGCATAATGTTTTACCATGCCGTAAAAAAACATAGAGGCGTATAATATTTCGTCAGTACACCTTCCAGATGGATAACCAGAAAGTAAGCACCCTCTCTAATGCCCAGAATACCCAAGTCTTTTATTGCCAACACTCGCACTCGGACACGAGTGCATCTTCAACAGTTTCAGATCCTTATCGGGTTGGGCTAAACACATGCATGCCAAACACAAGTGCATAAAAAGCCCTAAGACCTTGCCTCAGAGCTGTTGGGCCCTTCTGGTGCTGAAATCAAACTTCTTCTTTCTTGTCTGCAGGAATGGTTTGGTCACTCACATCGACATCTCCCTCATTATTAAAGAGCTCGTTTCAAGAACCAAGACGCTCTCGATGTGCGCGCGTGCTCATATGATGATTGGGCAGCTATGGACTGAAATGTGTTACGACCAACGGAGCACGGCAGCAGACACTAACACAAACAGTCCGTGGCTCAATCCATAACCTTTTCTTGTAAAATTCACTTCCTTGCGCTTGGGCACTTTTCTACATGCCATCATCACCATCACTCGTGAATGAAGGGAAAGAAGAAGTTGACAGACAAGGGATATCAAAGCACAGGCACACAGAATATGAACCACGGTCTCAACAGCCACGATAGACCATGGAATCCGCAACTTCTGGGTTCCGCTTGGTAGCTGTACATCTTAATTAAAACTAGTCTGCTTTTACAGATTTGTTTCCCCCTTTCTGTGTGCAGAAGTTTTGAGCTCTGAAGATTTTTCTTTAAAAACCGCTAACGCTGGAAAACTCTCTGTCTTATAAGTGTATCCCGTAGCACTTTCTTCAGACTGTTTGATAACCATAAAGCACATTCACCTAAAGTTGTTTCTTGATTGATCTGGAATGATCCCCACTTATATGCAAGGACACCTCGTTGTTGCGTACACCAGATCATCCTATCGCACAAATCACCATTACTAATGCTTTTTTAGCCCCAGGCTGCTCTCGCATCACCGACGCTTATCAGTAATCGCGTCATGACGCAATCCGCCGCCGTCTGGGGCCGGGGCATTGCATCAACACCTATCTGTATAAGCCACTACCAGGCGATTCAAAACCACCAAACAAAACTCTGCTTTTTTGGTCTCTGGTCTTGTTATCGTGCCTCTATCTTCTTTCTATGGGAACCTCCACACATGGTCTGCTGGGCGCTGCCTTCTCTCGAGCGAACAGGCCCTAAATATGGCCAATCGCCTAATTCAGATCACGCTTGCCGGTTTGGTCTCAAAAGCGCTGTTGTCCTGACAGTATACCGACGAAGAAGAAACCGATTTTCTAGACACCGAAGAGACGATTTGAAGGTTGTTGCCGGCGGTGAAGAGACGGTGCCATTACGACGACCCCACTATTCCTAACGTTCCGGTTTTGTTCTCTCGTTTCTATTTATAGTTCAGGCGCCTTCATTGGCCGCTCAACTTCTTCCGCACAACGGCGGCGGCGTGATCTTTTTTCCAGATTGCTGCCCGCGCCGCGGGCGAATGGATGCGCACGCTTCCCAAAAGGGTCAATTTGTACGTCTTCTCCTGTAGTTGAACCCGGGTCCATGGTCCATCAAAGAGCAGCGTTGGTGACAATCGCCGCCAAGAGTGGCATACCGGCAGCCACCAATGCATTGTACGCTTGTAGAGCTCCATTTGGGACCAGGTGCCTCCGCCATTGCCATCTTGTTTATGTGGGCCATTGTTTATATAGGCTACTCGTATGCTGCTATAGCCAGAACGTGGTGAGTTACGACCCCAGTT
>BIMT01000159.1:0-35632 GCA_005406065.1 Metschnikowia sp. JCM 33374
GAGGTGGACCACAAACAGCCACAGTGGAGACCCCTGGGGATATCGACGATACCGAGAGTCCTCAGAGGAAAGCTCTTCTGCCACGAGTCCAGGCAAAATCCTTGGTCTTTTTTAGGGTTGTGGTATAGCTGGCTACTTTCTTTTTTCAACGCCCAAAGGGCCTCTAAAAAATGATGCAGTTACTCCCATGGCGAAAGCACCACCAGACCAGTGGCTGGAACAAATGATGCAAACAATAAACATGTCACTAGGACGGATCTCATCTGAATTATGACTTCATTAAAATGAATTGAACTTGATTAAAAATCGTACTCTTGAACCTTCTTTCCATGGTCTTAGAAGCATCTAGAGGCCTTTCAACAGACCTTTGATACGAAATCCTCTCATTATTTGATTGCAAAATGTTCAATCAGAAAATGTAATATTTTTACCGTTTTAGTTGGTCAGGACAAATATGAATCTAAAGAACGTAAACTCAGATGGTGAGGACGGGCAAGGTTTTTTTGGGATGTGGGCGTAGATTAGGTACGTACAAACACCCCCATATAAAATCCACCCCATAAAAGGTAACATCTCTTCTGTAACCTTCTGCCAGAATACAAGGGATTTTCTCATTACTGCGAAAACCACCACTAAAACCCAGAAGTAGCCAGTAAGCCAAAGTTCGGCCATATTAGAGAAATTCTTCCTTTGATGCAGTTACGGTACTTTTACAGCGCTACATTTGCCATCATCATGACTGTATGGACAAACACTAATAAATAAGTTTATTTTGCGTGGCTATATATATTTACAGTTGGTTGATTAGTAGGAACGAGAAGCCTCTTGACAAGCTCTCAATTGTTGCAAGTAGTAGTCACAAATTTGCATGTTTCCGCTGTTCTCCTCCAAACATCTGGTGAAAGATCTGGCATCGGTGTCGCAGGTTCTGGCTTGTTCCTGGTGATTTTGTTGCTGAGTAGCAGCCACTTGTTGTTGTGGTTGTTCGGCAGGAGCAGAAGAGCCTCCGAACATGGAGGTGATTCCAGCACCCAAAGTGTGGCCGATGGTGGATCCCACTGCAACACCGGCGGCGGTGGAGGGCCATTTGTCCCAAACAAACCTGGGCCTTGTTGGGTTGGGGCTTGGGTGGGCCCAGGAAGCAGAGGGTGGTGTGGGGGCAGCGGCAGCAGGAGCAGGGCAGCAGCAGTGTGAGCAGATCTGGTCTGGGTTCTAGGGGCTGGAGCGGATCTTCTTTGCTCAGGGCATTTTTTTGTTGGTGTAATCTTGTGTGCTGGCGTGACTATGATGAGGAAAATGTTTTCTCATTTATACGTTTCGCACAGTGGCGAGCCCACCTGCGGGAGGCGAGCAAATGTCGCGTCTCCGCGCCGCGAAGAAGTGACTCGAAGAAATCCACCAAATGTCGCACCGCCTCTTTCAACCCAATGTCGCGCACGTGGCGTTGATCATCTACCCCGGAATTTGTCCCCAGAATCGGTTCCGTTTGTTAGGGCGAGGAAGATTTGGACGGACACGCCGAAACTGATGCCAATGGTTGGTGTTGAGGATTTTCACATGATGTTTTTGGAACGAATTGTGTTTCGTTTTTTTTTTTTTTTATCACTTGTCAAAAACTTGTTCTGTGTTCTGGGCATATTCTCTGGCCAGTCAAATTTTGGTGCTTTTTTCAGCTACCTATGTGGGGTCCAGTACTGAATTAGTGAGATACAAATTTTCCAGTTTGGCGTGATTTTTTTTTGGCTTTTTCCCAGATTTTTTCTTTCTTTCTTTCTTTCTTTCTTTTTTCTTTTCTTTTCTTTCTTTTTTTTTTTTCTTTCGCTGAGAACCACTAAGGGTGCAGAAATCAGGTAATTATCGAATATGTATCATAAAGCTTATGATCTTGCAGGAATGAGAGTGGTGACATTATTTGGTGGTTTTGCCACAATGGGTGTGAGGAATAGGGTGGCATCATGTATCACATAAACACACGAAACCATCTTGCGCACATGAGAATCTTAGCAAAATGGTGGGTGAGTTAAAGGATCTTGTATTCTGGAACCAAAAGCGGTCTTTAGCTGAGCCTTATAATCTTCTGCCTCTTGGAGATGCATCATTGGCCTTTCAGGATATATTTTTTCAGCATCATTCTGGCATCCCCTCAGAAGGGAAATGAGGTGGTGGTGTGCATCACTCAAGTTCATCACTGCCAGTACATTTTCAGGTTTGATAACAACAATTGGCCTGCCTTGCCTGTCCCAGTGGATTGGCCAAAAAGCAGATGGGATGAAATATCATCAATCGCCATGGTATGATACGAATCGTCTTTTTCCAGTTCGCATTTCCATGGATTTCCTGGACAACAGAAAAGCTCAAAACCGAATGGGAATGGGAAATGAAATATCATCAATCGCCATGTTTGTTGGAGTATGGATACCTATGCGAATAAACGTGACAGCGCCAAACATACATAGAAGGCCCATGTATACATGAAAGACGGAGGCGCCTAAAGAGGAATCCCTGAAGTAATGGCGGTGCTTTCACCGATGATGCCTCGATAACTGCGGCTGATGCTGATGACAAAATGTATCCCAAATATCAACAGAAAGCATCACCACGAGAAGGACCGTGGAGAAATCCTTCAGTGGAGGAAGACAGACTTTCTGCTGCAACAAGAAAAGACCTCTGAAGGAACCCGGTCATGCCACGAGTAAAAGTCCCCCAATCAGGAAGATAATCTTGGATACTCTGAACTCGCTGGTAACATACAATGTCCAGTAATGTTGCTTATTGGCACCCAGACATCAGGGTTATCTTCAAAGAATAGTTTGGCCTATGGATATGGTAGCCACCCAGGGTAAAAAATGAGAGTTAACACAAAACAATACGGCCAACAGCCAAAACAAACAATGAAAAGAAGACGAGAAGAAGAAAAAATGCCATTGCAGAGTTTTCACCCAACATATTGTTGATTAAACGCACACAGAGACACACCTTTTTGTTTGCCAAGGAGCTTGTGCCAGCCACTAATAATGGGAGTCAAGTTTCATGGAAAATTGCCATGCTAAAGTGATTATTCATACAATGAGAGCCCCCGCTTTCCTTATAAGGAAGATGATTCCTTTGTTTCCTCGGCCAAATTCGAAAGAAAGAATGTTTTTCACATACGCGAACCAGGTGGAATAAGGCGACCCCCAATTCCGGGATCGGCCATCTATTGTGGCTGCTGCAAATATCTGTCAACGCACCAGCGCACGAGAATGCCAAGATGAATGTATTCTGACTCTTTTCCAGTCGTAAGCCGATTCGGGGTCGGTGTTTCCTACACATAGTCGTTTTGGCTAGTATGCATGGGGCACCATTAGCCATATAAGGACGAGTCCAAGGTTTTTGAAGACACTGAGAGGGAAAACAGAAGAACGAAGGAAAAAAAAAAACGAAAAAAAAACAAGAACAAAAGGAAAAACAAAAGAAATGAACAGAACAGAAAAAAGGAAAAGAAAACCCCCCTTTTCAAAATGGGTTTGTGTTGAACATGGCAACTCTACCAATTGCAAAATATCATCTTCGGGCTAATGGGTCGCAGAATTCGACGGTACCTCTAACCACGTCCGGTACCTTAGCATCAGGCACAGATTACGATAGCTATATGCGATACACGGAAATGCGCAGTGCAAAATCACTGAGACATCAACTCCGTTTTCGGCTTGAAATTCACTTATAAACGGGACCCGAATCCTGAGCTTGCTTTTTTTTTTTTTTTTTTTTTTTTGAATCTGTTTTCTACCTTCCTCTCTATTTTCATTGGGCTTGCACCTGAAAAATCCCGTCTTTATTGAACTGTGCGATGTTGCTCTGCAGAAGTTTAAGGTCCACGCATACGCCATGGAGTTCCATAAGGCTTTACTCATCTGCACAACTCAACTTCTACCAGGTGTTGGAGCTACTGCCCAGTGCTTCGTTAAAGGAAATCAAAATGCAGTTCAAACGGTTGCTGAAGAAATACCACCCGGATTTGAATGCTCATCTTGGGGACGAAGACAAGGAGGCAAATAACCAGAAATTCGTGCAGATGGTGCTGGCGTACGATACATTGAAGGACCAAAAAAAGCGCAAGTCGTACGATGAAACACTTCTGCCTTCCACGCGTGGCCGGAGCTCCATGTATTCCAGGAGACCCGACCCAGAAGAGTGGGACAACAAGTACTACGGAGAAGCCAAAAACTACTCGCGGTCACGTGCCTCGGGAAGCTATACATCCCATGGCTATAACTACACCAGACACAAGGTGCATAACTTTTACAAAGGCCAGGGTCCTGCGTCTGGCTCGGGGCACTTCACGGGCGAGCACCGAAACCGTGGCGATCGGTTTGACGTTCCTCACTTTGACTATCACGAACATCTCTCAAAGCACTTGAAATTCGAGCAGCGCATCATCAGCAAACACTTATCGAAGGAAGATAAGGAGGCGGTGCTACGCCAGCTAGCACCGGATGGTGATCTTTCAAAGGTCAACGAGGAGCTCATCACCAAACACTTGATGAGACAGGCCAAACGCGAGACGTTTGCTAAACGTGAAACCCACTCGCAAACTTACCAAGCCACTGCCACATACAATCCATACATGTATCATGGTCCACAGAATGGGGCTCACGGGGCACATGTTTCCGATGATAGTGGTGCTGGTTTCAAGGCGTTCATGGTAGCTGGAGGAGCGGGCTCTGTCTATCTACTATACCAACTAATGTTGGGTTAAAGGGAACAATAGGATTTGACACCAACAGTATGGGGAACTTTCAGAATAAGGACGGAGATGGTGCAGCGTGAATTACATGGGTGCATTACATGGGGTGCATTCCATAGAGTTCCCAGGGATAATACTACAAAATGGCCAATCAGCTTCAAAGAGCCAGGAATTCTCAGATGTATAATATTGTCAAATCGCGTAGCTCATAGGTATATGAGGTGGTTTCACACATGTTTTCGGGATATGTAGTCAAAAAGGTCAAAAGCTTTCCATATAGTCTTTTTAAAGAAAAATCACCGATACCTTTCATGATTATAAACCGGTTCTTTTGGTAGAAGACGAAATATTAAAGAATGCCCACTCTTTCTTAAATAGAACCATGGAAGAGGGAAGATCTAGCCAATGCAAAAAACTTAGTATTTGTTTCTGGATCTAAGCGAAGGCTCAACCTTTCTCACTATCTATTTCACCTGACTACTGCGTTGTATGGGGTGGACCCGAAACAAACTAGAACATACTTATGTATTTAAGCATGACGGATTCTCACATAAAGGTAGTAATTCTGTATTATTCAAGTCAAATTGACGGAATTTACTGCATAGTGACAAAGTTTCTGTTCCAGAAATCCTAAAATTGAGCAGGTGACAATATTCCTTCGACGTGGAAAACTCTCAACTCATACCTACCCACAAGAGATTTCCTTCTTCAACAGGCAATCAGATTACCATTGAGGAGGCGATGGAGGCCCACGGACTCCCCTTTCCCAAAATCTACGCCCAAACGTCGGTTTATTTTTAGAGTGGCTGTAATTACATATATCCTTATAGAGAGGATGGCATGGGTCAAGGCTATTGAAAGCACCAGACCTCGGCTACGCCACACGGCAGGGAATATATATAATATAGTGGGCTACACAGAAAAGGGAATACTGACACCAAAAGATTCCTTCTCGGAGCATCAAAGAAAAGGCACACAAGCCCACTACATGGAGGTTATTAAGATCGTCCAGTATTTGATGATAAAATGTATACAAGAACAGAGCGGGAAAGAACGAACCGAAGCGTTCAGACCCCGGGTGAGTGATAATGCAAGGGAATGAGATTTTATGGCTACCAACCACATTTTAACGGTCGACTTCTCCAAACACCAAATCCATGGTACCGATAATAGCGACGGCATCGGCCAACAAGTTACCTCTGGACACGTGGTCGAAAGCACCCAAGTGGGCAAATCCAGGGGCTCTGATTTTACATCTGTAAGGTCTCTCGGACCCGTCAGAAACAACGTACACAGCCATCTCTCCCTTTGGAGCCTCGATGGCAGTGTAGGTTTCACCGGCAGGCACCGCGTAACCCTTGGTGAAGAGCAAGAAGTGGTGGATCAAAGCCTCCATGTCCTCCTTCATCAAGGATCTCGAAGGCGGAGAAATCTTGAAGTCCTCAACCTTGACAGGGCCTTCCGGCATGTCGTTGATACACTGCTCAATGATTCTAAGAGATTGTCTGAACTCCGCCATTCTACACAAGTAACGGTCGTAACAGTCACCGTTGTATCCAACAGCAACATCGAAGTCCACCAACTCATAGGCATCGTATGGCTGGGCTCTTCTGATATCGTAAGGCACACCGGAACCTCTAAGCATGACACCCGACAAGGAGTAGTTCAAGGCATCGTCGGCGGTCACCACACCCACGTCCTGGGTTCTGGCCTTCCAGATACGGTTATCAGTACACAACTCCTCCACCTCATCGATTCTGTCACCGAATTGGGTGGCCCACATGTAGATGTCATCCAACAAACCTGCGGGCAAGTCCTGCGAGACACCACCGGGTCTAACGTAGGCCGAGTGCAATCTGGCACCGGAAACACGCTCATAGAACTCCATCAACTTCTCTCTCTCCTCGAAACCCCACAAAAACGGGGTCAAACCACCGACATCCATAATATGCGACAACACCGACATACAGTGGTTCAAGACTCTGGTGATTTCACCAAACAACGTCCGCACGTACTTGCCTCTCAACGGCACCTCTACGTTCAACAACTTCTCCACGGCCAACGCAAACACCAACTCGTTGGTCATCATGGAAACGTAGTCCAATCGATCAAAGTATGGCAATGCTTGCATGTACGTCTTGGACTCAATCAACTTCTCGGTACCTCTGTGAAGCAAGCCCACGTGGGGGTCGGAGCGAACGATCTCCTCACCGTGTAACTCCAAAATCAACCGCAACACTCCGTGTGCAGCCGGGTGCTGGGGACCAAAGTTGATGGTGAAGTGTCTGATTTTGGTGTTTTGCTTCTCCACATGGGTGGGGTCATCGTCTCTGCCCCACGTCATGTCCACCTCGTCCATCACCTCGGTGAATGTGGTTTTGCCCATCACGGCGCCTTCCTCCGACACCTTTTGTGGAGTTTGACCCATGGCATTGGTGAAAGGCTTCACCAGGTCGTGTGCTGCCCCAGCCCTGAGGCGTGGAGCCAGTGAAAAAAGCCGGGTGGCGTGCAGCCTGGACGCTCTGGCCAAGTTTCTGTACGAGAACATCTGGGACAATCTAGCGGATATGGGGATGGATGTTAAATTGGCACTCCGTACACAATACACTAGGTTGGTGTTTGGGAAAAAATGTCTGCGTGGGTTAGAAAAAGCACTATCTTCATTGGATGGACGCACACCCGTGCACCGGGGGTTGCGCACGGTGAATTTTTTTGTTTGGCTGGGCTGGGGAAAACTTGGGGAGTGCGAGGGAGGAGTTGTATATACTGGGATTTTTTGATGGGTGGTGTATGGGGAGACGGAGATGGAGAGATGGAGAGATTTTCTGGTGCAAGTTTTTTTAAATCATTAAGGACGTTATTGTCAGAATGTCAAGATACCCGTATAAATACTAAAACTGTATGCGGTATGGAAAAATCCGTTATGGAAAAACTGTACCATGGCAACTTCACCCTGGTGCTCATGTATATAAGGCAAAATCTCGTGTGGAAATACATCTCGTGTGGAAATAAATCCATTTTGCCCAAGATAAACTCAACACATTCGGATTCTATTGCACTATGTCATCGTCCCGTCGGCATGGTTTGCGTGGGTGCCGGAGCCTAACTGAATAATATCTTTATGGCTTTAATAAACCAGCTAGGAGTACGTAGGTTAGCATAGAAACCATCTTTTGGTTCAATCTCAAGGTCGTGTCGTTTTTGAAAATTTTCCCACCAAAATTAGGCACACTTGGTTATAAAGATGGGAAAGCGTTTTTTCTGAGTCACCCACATGTCGGCATAAAGTGCATTGGAAGTTCGTCTCGGTTATCGCCAGTCATGGACCGGCACATACGTCGATAATTAAACTGGCGCATGGCTGCAAGAAATGTTGCAACAACCATGTTTTTATAGGGCAATCGAGGTTTTTTCCATTGCTTCTTGGGTCTGGGTTCTGGGAAGATCTCGGGCAATCTTGTTGGGCCGGTTCTTTCTCTTTCTTACTTTTATCGGAATGTGTCCATTCCAATGTTTTGATATGTTGTGGTATTTTCTGGTGCAAGTAATTATTCAGCCAAGACGTTCCTCTGGTTGACTGCTTGGTGTATTTTTTGGGCAAGTGATATGCAAGTAAAATGATTTATTCTGGTGATTTCGGTGATTTCGGTGACTTCAAACCCCCATTTATAGTCCAATAGAAGGATACCAGAGATGGCTGCCCCTCGTGCTAATAATTAAATGCGCGTGATTTATTAATACATACTAATATTTCAAGATCAGCATATTGTCAAATAGTATTATTTACATTTTTAACAAAGTGTATATTGATATAGAAAGCCTCGTAAATGTATCATAATTCCACCTCAGGTGCATGAAAAATGGTGCTAGACATCCACAGGGTCTCCCATTGGAAATAGCCCTCTTGAAGACCTGTCCATACTGAAATCATCGGCCTGTGTTGTTATAGCATCCTCCTAAAGCAGTTGTCCTCCCTAGCCACCAGTCAAAATCCTCTCCAAGGAAGAGAAAACACTGTTCTCAGCTTCCCGACCCCGACCAGGTAGACCTTACGTATGACTTTGACAAACCAGTTGGGAGAGTTTTTACGTTTTCATAAGACGTGTCAACCGAGCCAATATCTCCTTATGATCCCCCATCGTAAGGCACAATTGGCATCGGATTTCTCTTTCTCCTTTCTTGTAACCATGAACGGGCACATAAGACCCGTAGTTGAAAAGATGGATAGCTGTAAAGTCACGTCTAAGCAACCACTTGTGTTTATACAGTTCTTTCCGAATTTTGTTCCATCACTTCCCCCAACCCACTTCCAGACAGATTTCGGAAAACCTCCCTTGCTGTATATGCCGAGAGGACTCTTGTTTCGTCGTACTAAGTGACCGATAGACACTGGGGTCTGTGTCGCTTACTTCCCTCGGCGTTATTGACCAGTGGTTTTGGTGATCTCTATGCGCAACGGCCGACTGATATATTTGGTAGCAAAGGTGCATTAAGCTTCAATATTGTAGACGGTTCCAGAAAGGTTCTGCTTCTCCGTACCATTTGCTTCCAGGCTTGCGAATATTGGCATTCATGTTTCGAGAATATCCACTCAAGATGCTCCCAAAACATCCCTGTGCGTTCAACCCAGCTGAGGTGCTTACCTCGGAAGAAATCAACACTACGGCTATCGCGTAGAATTCTCCATAAGAAGAATTAACTTAGCCGGAGGTATCTGGTATACCAATCTACTGAATCAAGGTCATTCCTAGAACTTCCCTATGGCCCTGTAGTTTGGTTGTTCGTTCAAATCCCCAAAACCTCCTTTCTTCGGTCACGCATATAACTTCGTTGCTCCAATTCCCGGGATCCCCGCTGTATAGCTTGGTCAATCATATGTAGATGGTCTGGATCCATACATGTGACCAAATCCTTGTATACCGTCTGGGCAATAACAAAAGAACAAAAGTAACAGTACCTTTTGCTCTGTTGATCAAATCCATCAGAGTGTAATCTTGACGAAAGGCCATGAAGGGAAGCTTCAAAAAAAATTATCCCAATATACCCTAGGATAGGGACGCCAAGATATCGTGACTCAATATGGATCTGGGGAAAAGGTAGTATCGTTTTGATGCAATCGCCCGTATTCAGGATGAAACCCCAGAGCTTGGATTTGGATGGACTCAATTTGCTGTTACTTACTCTTTCATAATAGCTAATCAATTTAAGAGCCACAGCATAATTATCTTTATTGTTGAGGTAAATATTCACTTCATCTGCGAAGGCATGGTATTTCATTCGTTCTATCTCCAATTCTTCATACACTGTGGGAATCCCTTTCAATTTGTCGAGGTGGCCAAGAAAGGGCTCCAATGGTAGATTCAACAACAATCGACTCAAGGGGTTAGTTGGCAGGTCCCACATTTCATAGGGAAGGGATTTTCCATGTAGTTGTTAATCACAATTTGAGCCTCTTGGTTCGTCATAATCACCATTAGTAGCCTGATGAAGTTCGTCCCAAAGCCCATATTTTCTGCAAAACCCAGAACCCATTTATTGATGAGAGATGCGGTCAAACGCCTTCGTAGAATCAGCCATAAGGATGGGTTGATAGTCCGAATAATTCTGGGATGATCTTTGATGAGGTCTCATGGTAAAGAATCCCACTGTGTTACCCTTCTTGGCAAATACCTGTTAGAAAGTCAGCTTGTTCTGTCATCGACCCATGGCACTTATTGTGGGCGTATTTCTATTTTAATACATCTGATTGCGGGATGGGATTTATTAAGCCAAAAATGCCGTCCCTTAATCAGATGTATTAAGCAAAAAAATGCTCTTTTACTCGTTCCAATTTTCCCGCTTTTCTTACTGAGTAATGTCAAACTACACTCTTTATTTGCCCTAGACTGCATACAACCCACCACCAACTCACCTACCCCCTCTCACCCAGTACGCGCACATCCACCATCTTCATCGGTTGATGCGGTGGCTCAATGGTAGAGCTTTTGATTCCAAATCAAAGGGTTGCAGGTTCGATTCCTGTCCGTGTCAAATATTTTTGACCGTCTGGTCAATTTTTTTTTTCACTATTCACTTTTTCCTTGTATTCTTCCTCCTTCTCATACCTACTCCCAAAAGCAATGGCCAAAAAGACAAAGAAGGATCCTCCTCCACCCGACCCCAAAGACGCCAAACAGAAAAAAAAGGCCGCGAAAAATGTCTCCCCCGACAAAGAAGAGTCGGGTCCCCAGAAGCCTCAACGAGGTTTGGCCATCGGCGATAATTTTGGCTGGACAGGCAAGCTTCCTGCCACGCTCCTCTATGAACATTGCAACAAGCAGAAATGGAACAAGGTGATTTTTGACATGCGCAAGACCAGCAAGGGCTTTATTGGCATTGTCGATCTCAGCTGGGAAAACCCCAAGACGAAGCAGGTGATCCATGTCAAATGGTCCCCGGAAACCGATCTTCTCCCACCCCGGGAAACGACCAACGAGGCCCGGCATTTTGCTGCCACGTACGCCATGTATCGGCTCAACTACGTCAAGAACTTGAAGATGGTGTTGCCCTCGATTTTCCGAGACTACTGGTCCGACATGGACGCCAAGAGACAGCAGGTTTTGAAGAAGGATAAGCTGGCCCACGACAAGTTCTACAACGCCAATCCTTTCCAGGTGTACTTGGAAGAGGTGGCGGAAAAGGCGGCTCGGGAAAAAGAACGCCAGACAAGGGAGAACAGCGACGCCAAGATCAGGAAACCCACCGCCAGCATTAACATCACCGCGGTGAAATCCGATTGCAGCACCGGTGCAAAAGCCGATAGAGACAAACCCCGGAACCCGAATCACCCCAATGGTGGGCCCAGGCCCAATAGGAGCAAGGTGTCGCTCCGGCAGTTTCCCATTGGCAAAAAAGCCTGGGAAAACGCGCCGTTTGTGGATTTCCCCTCGGAGATTCGTTCCTCCATGGAAGCGTCCATCAAACACCACATCAACTGGGTGGAAGACTTGGGCAGCGCGGAAACAAAACCCAAAAGTGCCTCTTCTGATACCTGGGTTGCCCAGTTGACAGACCTCGGCTTCCGGCCGTCCCACGCCAAAGAGGCCACGCGTCATACCGTCACCTTCGTAGACGCGTTGGAGTGGTTGTTGTTCCACGTGCCCGAGGACGACTTGCCGATGTTTTTTGCCAAGCGTGACGAGGATAACAGCTTATCGCTCAAAATTTCCACCGACATCCAAACCGAGTACCTTCTTCAAAGACTTGCCCTTTCTGGCTTCGACAAGGACGAGATTTTGGCGACCTTCAAGGAAAATGACAACAACGAGTTCAAAACTTGCGTCGCGCTCACCCATAAGACCATTGCGTACCTGCCCGAGCCGTTTGAGGCCACCGGCGACGAATTTGACATGTGGCTCATGGAGCTAGAAGGAATCGAGTCCATTGGAAGCAACAAGATAGCGTTTCTGGACGACCAAAAGCGCGTGGCCACCATTTCCTTGAACGTGCAAGGCGTGACGCAAGGCATGTTGCTGGCCAAAGTCTTCTATTCGGAAGGGTACCCTCATGTGTTGCCTGGCGTGCAAATATTGGTCAACGATGCCTCATTCAAATTGGCCAACTACATCAAGTTGTCCATTATCCGCCAGTTGCTCGATTACATCCTTACCAACAATCTTATTGGCGAGTGCATGGTTTATACCATGGTGGAGTGGATCGAGAACAACGTGGCTAGAGTCATCGAAGACCCCGGCTCCTTGCTAACTACGCCACAAGAAAACACCGACAAGGCCAAACGTTCGCAACACTCGAAAAAGTCCTTGTCCTCCCGCTCCACGTCAAAGACAATCACGCTTCTGAAATCCGAGATCCACGACTTGCTGCGTGAATATGGCGAAAGACAGAAGCTGGCCCAGTTCAAAGCGTCGGTTTCTCAACGACAGAAGTTGCCCGCGTGGAGAAAGCGCGACGACTTGGTGGATATTATCACCTCCAACAAAGTCACGTTGGTGACGGGAGAAACCGGATCGGGAAAGAGTACCCAAATCGTCCAGTATATCCTAGACCATATGTGTGCCGAGAACAACTTCCTGGGCTCCATCATCTGTACGCAACCAAGACGTATTTCCACGATCGGCTTGGCGGAACGTATTTCCGACGAGAGAGTCACCAAGGTCGGAAGCGAGACAGGCTACATCATTCGAGGCGAGAACAAGACCCTGAAACTGACTAGACTCCTGTTTGTGACCACTGGTGTGCTCTTGCGAATGCTCCAATCCTACTTGTCTTCCGGAAACGCCGTCGATTCCGGCATTTTCGAGCACTTGGAGTACATTTTCATCGATGAAGTCCATGAAAGATCCGTGGACAGTGATTTCCTTTTGATCATTTTGAAAAAGATCATCGGCAAGCTTCCGAAACTCAAGATTGTGCTTATGTCGGCCACGATCAACACTGATGTGTTTATGAAGTACTTCGACACTCGTGTTCACCATCTCCACATCGAGGGTAGAACATTCCCCATCGAGGACTATTATCTCGACACTATACTTGAGGACCTTGACTTTTCTATTCAGACATACGACGGCCAGATGATCAAACCCAAGGCCGATTCCAATTTTTTCAAGACTGGTAGCCTCAACTACGACTTGATTGCCCAACTTTGTCTTTTCATTGACGACAAGCTTACACATGAACGAAACACTGGATCCATCTTGATTTTCTTGCCCGGAATTATGGAAATCAGCAGATGCATCAAGAAAATCGAACAAAAGTATTCGGATTCGGGAAAATCCTGTTGGTGTCTTCCGTTGCATTCTGCGCTTTCTCTGAAAGACCAAACGCGAGTGTTCAAGAATCCTCCAAGAAACACGCGTAAGGTCGTGGTATCCACCAATATCGCCGAGACTTCTATTACTATCCCAGACTGTGTGGTAGTCATTGATGGTGGCCGCTCCAAGAGCATGTTTTTCGATGCAAAGGCAAACACGTCTCGCTTGGTGGAAACGTGGTGCTCTCGGGCAGAAATGTCACAGAGACGAGGACGTTCGGGACGTATACAGAACGGTAACTGCTACCATCTCTACACAAGGGAGACGGAAAAAGCCGTGCTCGGCCAACCAATTCCTGAAATCCGCCGTACTCGTTTGGAGAACCTTTACCTTGTGGTCAAGTCCATGGGAATCAATAAAGTTTCTGAATTTTTGAATAGTGGACTTGATCCTCCCGAAGAGCAATCTTTGAATAAAGCGAGGTCCATGCTTTTCGAGTTGGGTGCGTTGACGGGAGACGAAGTAAATGAAAGCTTGTCCCATTTAGGAAAGTATTTATCTTTCATTCCAACCGACTTACAATCGGGAAAGCTTTTGATCTTGGGATGTATCTTCCGCTGCGTCGACACGTGTTTAACTATTGCTGCGGTTTGTTCGGGCGGAAGTCCGTTCTCGAGTAACTTCGATATTAAGGATGAAGTCAGGAAGGCCAAGAGCAAATTCGGCAAAAACCAGGGCGATTTGATGGCTTCTGCTCTTGCGTACCATGAATGGGAGAATCTTCCTCATCAGCAGAGAAAGAAATTCATCTCGGAAAACCATTTGTCATACATGACACTCCAGGATATTCAGTCCACCAGGACGCAGTATTTGCTGACACTCAAGGAAATTGGATTCTTACCCTTTTCTTACCGGTCGAGCGAGGAAAGCAAATTCAACCAAAACTCCAGGAACTTTACGCTTATCCGCGCAATCATCACCGGGTCTTTTACTCCGCAATTAGCTCGCGTGCAACTCCCTGACCCCAAGTATGCCCAAACGTTGGTGGGAGCAGTAGAGATCGATGCCGACGCCAAACTGACCAAGTTCTGGATCAGAAATGAGAAGTACATTGACCAATGTAACAACAAAGAGACCATCAACGAGATGCCTGCTACACGAGCTTTTATCCATCCATCTTCATTGGTGTTCTCGGATTCGGGTGCAGGTGCTAGCTTGCCGAATATTGAGGATTTGACCCTAGAAGATGGCAGCCTAGACATGGGGAAAGTGCGCCAGCAGTACGATATGACACCAAGTGCAAAGTACAACTCGACGGCCATGCACAAGGCTCCGTTTGTTGTGTACACGTCTTCAAACGAGACTTCCAAGCTTTTCTTGCGCGATATCACGCCAACTACGACAGTGGGAGCATTGCTCTTTGGAGGAGAGATTCTGTTTGACGTATCCACTAATCTTTCCAGCGGTAAGAGGTGTCCAGGTATTGTTTTGGACAAATGGATGCCGGTGAGAACGTGGTGTAAGAATGGAGTTCTATTGAAGAGATTGAGAGTTCTTTTGGACCAGGTCATTGAGAACCGACTCTCTAACCCGGAGCAAGAGAAGGCAGAAGGTGCGGATGAAGAGATTCTAGATATAGTTGCAAAAGCACTTACGGTGGAGACGAGGCAGAGGTAAGAAACAAAAAATTAACACACACATTGGGGGTGGATGGGGCCTTCTGATGGGTAGCCCTTGGTTGTTGGAAGACGGGAAGTCTACGCATCTCATGTGAAGAGGCTCGGATGGCCGTATCAACGAGTGATTATAGACGACCCCCTAACAATATGATGAGTATCTTGGCGATTTCCTCCACTTCGTGATCATCAAGTTGGCATATGACTTCGTTTGTTAATGTAGGAAAAGTAAACACCCAAGAACAAGCATCACCTCCCCACCACGTGTACGACCTTTTACAATATTTACTTCCTAAGTCACCGCCAGGTACCAGAAATAGTGGGTTTCCACGTAAACATTCTTCTGAAACCTACCACATTCAGACCCAGATTGGGTAGTTCCCATTCACACTGGTATTATAAGCAAGGAGTGATTTGGAACCTGACAATGTCGATGGTGCTCCTCCAAAAAGTCACCTAAATGAATATTCACAGACGCAGCACACACCCAGTAACATCCCAATGGTTTAAAGAGCGGGTTTATGGTCGCGATGTATGCCATAAGGAGAGTAATTTGTATATTTTGATAGAAAGTGGCGTAGTGTCACAGGGAAACCAGAAAGATATTTTCTTGGGCGTTTCTTAGGCGAGACTCGGATAAGCCATGTTTTAGTAGCTGATCGTGAACTGCCGTTAGGATAAGTGACCATATATCATGGCCATTCTGGATATTATGTGAGAGCGTGGAAACAGTTGTGGATTATTGCATTCAGGGCATAGTTGGGCCCATGTGTGGTGGAGCTACCCCATGGGCATTACCTTTTGAGGCATTTGGGTGGTGAAGAATTTAATACCGGCAGATAATACAAAACAAGATGTCGTCAAATAAAAAGTGGTTTTATATTTGGGAACTGGCATCTACTTATAGGATGATGGAAAGGCGGTCGGAGCCCACAAGGTTACTGCTGAAAAGACCCCGCGTGGATATCTTCCCGGTGATTGTATCATGTGCAGTTTGGCGTGTGCTGGCTGATGTACCTAAGCTGACTGTTTTTTCAGTTTTCCACATTTATTGATAACTAAGCCATATATCCTTGGCAGGTGCTTCAAATGAGCAGTTAATTACGCACGTAGCCAGTCCAAAAACACACAGTGCATGCCTCACTGAATCTTGGAAGGAGAAAGAATAGGCTGAAGTAAGCGAAGATCAAGGAAAACTAAATGCAAAGAAAAAAAAGAAGAGCATACTCTCCTTAGAGCACGTTTAAAACATACCCAGATCAAGAGTGCGCGTGTGTTCAGACGATTTTGGGGTATGAACAGAGTCAAGAAAACACCAGTCTTTGATGTTTACATCAACATGTATTTCAGACTTTTGTCTCGCCTCAAATGGCTTTAGAAACAAGCGATTGGCTTGATGGAAGTTTACTGGGGGGTCAAGAAGTATGCCTAATTGTAGCTGGTGGTTCCAGTGGGGGTGGCTTTACACATATAATCGCTCTCAGCACACGCCAAACTCTGCATGTTCAATCTTCTTCAGCTTCACTTTTTCTTGATGTACACTGCCGCCCTTAATTTAAAGTTGCACGTGTAAAATGTTGTGACCACGTTTTAATGGAAATGAGGTCAGCGAATACAAGCTCGTTCTTGATCGATTCTACGTACGCAGCATAGTCGTACACCCATGCCGTAAAAAGCCCATAGAGGCGTATAATCCCGCCGTCGGTACACCTTCCGTGATGGATAACCAGAAAGTAAGCACCCCTCTCTGTTTTCAATAACGAGAATACCCACGTCTTTTATTACACCAACACTCGCACCCGGACGAGTGCATCTTCAACAGTTTCAGATCCTTATACGGGTTGGGCTAAACACCATGCATAAAAGAACCTAAAGAGACAAGCCTCCATCCTTGAAAAGCCTCTATTAGTCAAAAGCCCAAAACCAAAGACGCTCTCTCGAATGTGCTGCGAACCATATACTGACCGATTGGGCAACTATGGGCCCCGAAATGTGTGTTACGACCCAACGCGAACACGGCAGCGAACACACCCCAACTGCAAACAGTCCGTGGCTCAATCCCTTAACCGTTTTCTTGTAAAATTCACTTCCTTGCGCTTGGGCAGATGGGCTACATGCCTCAACACACTGCATCACTCGTGAATGAAGGGAAAGAAGAAGTTGACAGACAAAGGGATATCAAAACACGAGCTTACACAGAGAATATGAACCCACGGTCTCTCGGCAGAAACACTTAGCCACGATATAAGACCATGGAAATCCGCAACTACAAGGTTCCGCTTGGTAGCTGTACATCTTAATTAGGAAAACTGGTCTGCTTTCTGAATTTGTTTCCCCCTTTCTGATGTGACGAGAAAGTTTTGAGCTCTGAAGATTTTTCTTAAAAAACCGCCCCAACGCTGGGAAAACTCTCTGTCTCATAGAATGTATCCCGTGCAGCACTACTTCCTAAACTGTTTTGATAACCATACAAGCACACATTCACCTAAAGTTGTTTCTTGATTGATCTGGAATTATCCCCCACTTATATGCAAGGACACCTCGTTGTTGCATACACCGAACCAATGCATCTATCGCACCGTCACTGCATTACTAATGCTTTTAGCCCCGGGCTGCTCTCGCATCACCGACGCTTATCAGTAATCGCGTCACGTGACGCTCCGCAATCGCCGCCGTCTGGGGCCGGGGCATTGCATCAACCTTTACCTATCTGCTTATTAAGCCACACTACCAGGCGATTCAAAAACCTCAAAACAAAACTCGCGGTTTTTGGGTCTCCTGGTCTTGTTACTCGTACCTCTATCTTCTTTCTATGGGCTCCTCCACACATGGTCTGCTGGAGCAGCTGCCCCTTCTCTCGAGCGAACAGGCCCCTAAATATGGCCAATCGCCTAATTCAGATCACACGCTTGCCGGTTTGGAGTCTCCAAAAGCGCTGTTGTCTGACAGTATACCGCTAGACGAAGAAGAAACCGATTTTCTAGACACCGAAGAAGACGATTTGAAGGAGTTGTTGCCGGCAGTGAAAGAGACAGTGCCCTTACACGACGACCCCAATATTCCCGTGCTAACGTTCCGGTTTTTTGTTCTCTCGTTTCTATTTATAGTTCCGGGCGCCTTCATTGACACGCTCAACTTCTTCCGCACAACGGCGGCGGCGTACCTGATCTTTTTTGTCCAGATTGCTGCCCACGCCGCGGGCGAATGGATGGCACGCACGCTTCCCAAAAGACGGGTCAATTTGTACGTCTTCTCCTTCAGTTTGAACCCGGGTCCATGGTCCATCAAAGAAACGGCGTTGGTGACAATCGCCGCCAAGAGTGGCGCCACCGGCAACTTGGCCACCAATGCATTGGCGCTTGTAGAGCTCCATTTTGGGACCCGCGTGCCTCCGCCCATTGCCATCTTGTTTATGTGGGCCATTGTTTATATAGGCTACTCGTATGCTGCTATAGCCAAGAACGTGGTGAGTTACGACCCCCAGTTCCAGTGGCCACAGTCTTTGATGCAAACTGCGCTCCTTCAGAGCCAGGCTAAAGATAGCAAGGACAGAGAGGAGAGGCACGAGAGAGAAGAGAGAGACGCTAAACGGAAAAGTTTTGCCAGTCATTCAGAAACCGCCCACTATAACGCATCGAGCGGCTCGTTGACTTCGCGTGACTCCAGTGGCTCCAACGCTCTTTCGAAACCACCCCCCTTCTTTACGCCGTTTAGTGAACGGTCGCAAATGTCGGTTTTCTTCTTGTGTGCCTTTGGCCTAGCCGTTTGGCAATTGCTCCCGGAGTATTTCTTCCCCATGACCTCATCTGTGGCCATTCTTTGCTACATGGCTCCCCGAAACCACAACATCAACTTCATAGGATCCGGACTTGGGGGAATGGGATTTCTCAATTTCTCCTTCGACTGGGCCAATATCACCTCGCAGGTCATGTTGATCCCGTACTGGGTGCAAGTGATCCAATTTGTTGGCTTTGTTATTGGTGCGTGGATTCTTCTTCCGCTCGCTAAATGGAGCCTGTTGTTCCCGTTTCCTCATGGCTTAATGTCCAACAGGTTGTTCACGGAAACCGGCCAAATCTACCCCACTGACAAACTCATGAATAGTGACGGCTCATTCAACGAAACGGCCTATGAATTCTACGGCCCAGTGCACTTGGGGTCGCAAAGGGCGTGGAATATGTTTTTCGACTATGCGGCGTATGTTTCTGGCGTGGTGTGGGTCATTGCTTTTGCCTGGGATCGGCTCAAAGAAAGCTGGAACGGCGGACGCGGTCAATATAACGACCGGCTTAATAAGCTACACCGTGCTTACGAGCCAGTGCCTTATTCATGGTATGCGGTGCTTTTCTGCGTGTCTATGTTGGCCATAACCTTGGTCCATCTGTGTGGGTACTTGTTCATGCCCTTGTGGGCATGCATTGGAGCGCTAGTCATGGGATCCATTATTGTTACCCCACTAATGTGGTTGTACGCACTCTCCAACTTCCAACTCCCTATCGGCACCTTCAACGAGCTACTTTATGGCTTCATGGTGCAAGACCGGACCGTCAAGCACCCTGGAGGTGCCGCATTCTTTGGGTGTGTGGCTGGAAATGCGTGGTACCGGGCTCAGCACCACTTGGAGCTGATGAAACTCGGGTTTTATAACCATTTGCCACCAAAGACGGTGTTTTTTGCCCAGATAATGGGTGAGTTGATTGGGGTTCCAGTAAACTATCTTTCTTTCCGCTGGGTGATCTCCTCGAAATGGGAATTTTTGGTTGGGAAGAAGACCGACCCTCTTCATCAATGGACGGGCCAGTCTGTGACTTCATACCACACCAATGCTATTGTTTATGTTCTTTTAGGTCCCCTGCGTCTCTTCCTGAAGTACCCCATTCTTCCTTATGGGTTTCTCGTGGGGCTTTTGTGCCCATTGATTATCTTCAGTCTTCACAAACGGTTCCCCAAAAGCAAACTCAACTTCCTGCTCTGGAACACCACGGTGTTGTTTTCAACTCTCAGTACCTTCTCTGGAAACGTGTCGACGGGGTATTTTTCCAAGTTCATTGGTGCCACCTTCACCATGTTCTATGCCTATAGGTATAAACACGCCATATGGAAAAAGTACAACTACGTGGTAGCCGCGGCATTGGACACAGGCTTCAACTTATCCATGTCCTTCATCTTTATACTAGTTTCCTTGGGGATCACTGCGCCTGCTTGGTTTGGAAATAACCCAAAAAGCGTGGAACGGTGTTTGCTTTGGACTGATAGTTGTTCTTGATGTTTTTTAGTGGCAAGTTGATTGGTAAGGAAAGAGTCAACGTGGGAAACATAGTACTGCGTTTGGTTGCCTCTTTTCGCAAAACACCAGTGGTGGGTTTTCACAGATAGTTTAATTTGCTGGGAGAGCTTCGGGCGCGTGAGAGAGGCAACTCCAGTGGGAAAAGATCTTAGCGCTTTGAATACGCGAGCGTTCGTTGGATAGGTGGGGGCAAAGGAATGGCATATTGTGTCTAGATTATGGGGATTTTCAAACGGTCACAGTGACGTTTCTGAGTTTCCGTATTCTCCGGTTTTCTAAAAGCTCAACATTGGAAATTTGCTCAACATCAACCTCCCGGTTTCCGTATTAGGTTTCTCTTAACTAGGGGGAAGGAAACTGGAACTCGCCTGAAATCAGGATAAGAAATCGTCCAACAGAACGATGTCTTTGTGGCTTTTCTGGAATGGGCATGGACATTCTTAACTGTATAAGTGAAATACCAATTGTTGATTCATAGAATACAGATACGTGTTCCTACAACCCCAGGATGTTTTCATGGTGAACATGTTCATGGGCGGCTTATTGATTCTTGTTGGGCCTTTCAGTTATCTTCCATCAGGCGGTGCTCTTCGGGGAAAATTGTTTCCTTTTATGGGTTTCCTCAGGATTTTCTAGAATTGACGATATGGAGCAGTCGTGGCCAAATATGGGATCCGCTTTACTTTAAATGCCCCAGATAACATTTATAAAAACTACATCAATATGTGATGTGCGGAGTCCACAAAATGTATTTTTAGGAACTCCAAATATAAAACGGTGGTCGTGAGCTGGGCTAATCCCATGCGCATGGCAATATATAATGAAGGCAACATGGTCCATAGCCTCTCGCCATATGGTTCAAACACGACTCGTGTCTACACGGCCAATCCTAAATAACCAACAGGCCAATTTTTTACTCCCTCCTATATCAGCTATCAAAGAACATACTAGATGTACTCTTTTTCCGCTTCCTTGACTAAAGCCGGATAATCATAATAATCCGGATTTTGCGCGCCGGCATGGTGGAGGCTGCACGCCTGCAGAATGAGGAGGGGGGTTTTTCCGGGCTCCGAAAGAGCACTTCCCCACCCAAACAAATGACAACCCCACCAAACAATCCCCTCCGCGCATGTCTACGCAAAGCCTGCTACGGTCGCGCAACTCACAGCGTATAGAGTGTCGTCACTCCGCAGAATTGCGCCTCCGACAACTTGAGTCTGCGTCCTATGCCGAGGCTCTTCCCGAGGGCCTTCATGCAACGCACTCCATAACCAGCGAAAAACAGTCTCTCGACTTTAGACGGCCCCCAAGGACCCCCAATACGTACTTGAGTATCTTGTTTGGCTCTATATGTGGGGTGTTGGCCCGCAAGGGCTTACAAGAGCTCACAACATACAAGGGCTCCTTTTTGGAGGGTGTAGTGTGGGCCAACTTTGTAGCGTGCGTCATCATGGGCATGGCCGTAGAGTCCGAGACGGTGTGGGGACGTTTGCTCGACGATTCCTCACATAAGCCGCTTTATTCCTCCAAGGGCACGATCCCGTTGTATGTGGGAATCACCACGGGGTTCTGCGGCTCGTGCTCGAGTTTTTCAAGCTTTATTCTCGAGGCTTTTACCAAGGGTGCCAATCTTCCACCCACGTCCGAACATTACCCCGATTCAGCATACGGAATTTTGCAAGTTATTGAAGTTCTCTTGGCACATTTAGGTATTTCCGTGGGTGGTTTCCGCATAGGGGCCCATCTCACGCGTGCTGTTGAGAAGTACCCCTATTCTTTGAGCCCAAACCTCTATAGAATGGTGGAAATTGCATGTGTGGGCCTCGGCATAGCATCTTATGTGGTGGTGGTTGTACTTATTGCAACCAAAGCCGATGGGGCGTGGCGCTCGTGGACGTTTTCGTGTCTCTTTGCTCCGTGGGGTGCTTTTGCACGGTTCTGGCTCTCGAAACTCTTAAACGCTCGTGTGCGGGACTTCCCCATGGGCACATATGTGGCCAACTTTGGTGGCACGATCCTTCTAGGTGTGTTCACTCTCTTGGCTCGAGGCAGGGCCAGTCCAGACAGTGTTTTACCCGTTGTTTCCAGGGTTTTGACCTGCCATGTTCTTACAGGCTTGGAGGATGGCTTCTGTGGCTGCTTGACCACGGTTTCTACGTTTGTGGTGGAGATATGCGGCCTAGACTTGTTCCGTGGGTATATCTATGGTGCGGTGTCTATCTGCACGAGTTTTGTTGCCATGTTGTTGATTGTGGGATCATATAATTGGGCTGTTGGGTTCACTGCGCCAGTATGCTGAAGAGGCGGAATTGACAGCGATATATGGGGAATTTTGGCCTATTTATTGTCATTAAAGGTTGGAAGGGGGTCATATTCCGTATATTTCGGGGGATTTGTGCATTCTGGGTGGGGTTTTCTCCTTCTATTCATCAATTTGGAGGATTGCCACTGTCAGACAGTGGGTGCTCTTTGGGATGGGTACCAAGAGACTTCAGGACGCATCCTTTTTTGATTTTCATTTTAGTAATCTCTTGCAATTGATTGCTCGATGGGGCGTGATGAGGCTGGTGATATTATAACCTTACCATGCGTTAAAAGGTGTCAAATAGGTGATAGTCGGGCATTTGTGCTGTCTTCTGTCTTGTTTCAATGAGGTTTATAAAGGTGCGATGTTGGAAGCCCCATTGAAGCCACACCTTGGCTTTGGGAATGAAGCTTCGAGACCTGCGTCCACCAATGTCACCATACTATTGCTGCCGCAACCCTAATAATGCAATGGCACTGCCAAAAAGCGTTGGGCAAGACACCTTATACTTTTCAGAGGTGTATGGACATGGGCACTCCCTATTGGGTTGGCTCGGTATCGCCAAATCTTCTGTTGGAATGTAAAGCATCGGGGAAAATCGCTAGAAAAATGGCTCTTTCTATGGGGTTTCTGCATCCACCAAGTCTGTTCAGCGGTGTTTTCTATGGATGGCTTGGTACCCCGTTTTACTGGCCATTTCAGAGTAAAACAGTGGATAAAAGCGAAGCCTCGAGGAAAGTCCTTGTTGAGCCCCATGTTGCGAAGTTTCAAGTTTTTTCCTCTACTGCTGCTTTCCTCTGGTGATGTATGGTTGGGTGTTTTTCTTACCCACCCTTCCCAATGGTACTGCGCAAAGTCCAACGCTGCCTCTTTGGTCACCATGTCGTGTCCATCACCTGATGCCGCAGTGCACTGGAACCTCTTGAAAATGCATTTTCATGGGTATAAATATGGGCCAACCATCTCCGGAAGGGTAGAGAACATATTAGGTATGGCCTTTTTCATGAGCTATCATAGTTAGACTTCTTCTCTTTTTGGAGACATCTTCTCGACCACGCTTGTATTGATATTCCACGGTACTTGCGTATAGGCAAGCTCTAGAAACCGCCCGATCTTCTATTGGGCTTTCCATAAGGTTTCGTAATCCTCCCAAAACCCTATCAACTGTATTGCGGGGGTAAAGAGACCCGGGGTTTAAACATGGCAACCTATACCGACCTTGCCTTCTCATAAAGTATCATAACTACAGTCTATACACATCAATTAACAAATTGAATGTCTTCACTTACCATTCGCGTCCCCGCAGAACACTTCTTCTCGGAGCTCACCCGATGTTCTGTATAACCACACTCCTAGTATCAAGCCTTTTCATGGGGAGATTTCTCCGCAACACCCTTTCTGTTTTTCTTCTTCTTCAACACGGGCTTCTGCTTGGTCTTCGCGACTTTCCCAATTGGAACTGTCGTCTTGACAAACTTTATGTTGGGCTTTTCATACCTCGGAGCCAGTGCAGGACTGTCGTCAAAAAGGCCCTCGAGCCAAGGCACCGCAACATCACCAACACTGCTATTTACAACGTCAAAGAGGAGTTTTCCGCCTTTCCAGCCCGCCTCGAAAGATAAAATGCTGACGTTTTCCGTTCGGAGCACATCCAGGAGCCGGTTGGAGGCTCCACGGGGCAATTCCACAAGTTTCACTCGGTCGTGGGCAGATGCCGACGCTGCAAACGTAAGCAACGGGAAGCAGCTCGTTAGTAGTGTCGTGCTGATGTCCGACTTGGCCACAAACACGTATTTCACGTATTTCTCTCCAGTTTTCTCGGTTTTGGGCTTCTTTATCGTCGATGCCTTACCCAAAAGTCGGGCTCGGTTTGGCTTGGCCTGTTCCTCCAACTTCTTGACGGTGGAGTTGAATCCGATGGTGATTTTTCCCGCAAGTTCATGCTCTTGCATTGCTTTTCGCTTATCCGACTTTTTCATTTCCAAATAGCTGCCATATCCGGAAAGAACCTGGGTCAAACACTCCATGATGGTCTCTGCTGTAGAACGCTCCACCGGAGGCCATTCTGCGCCTTTTGAAAAGGGGTTTTCGAGCAACGGCTTGAATACTTCGCGCTTTCTCTGTTCTAGATCCTTCAAGGATCCTGATCCTGGTGCATGCTTGGACATTTGGCCCGTTTTCTGTGCCGAAAGATTGGATTTGGTGACCCCACTAATACTAAGTGAGATGAGCCTGATGGGCCAGGTTACATCTTCCTGCAGGACAACGCCGTTAAGAGCTACAAGTTATAATCTACAGCATGGAAATAGTTCGTGATTTGTTTATTTTGTTTATTTATGTTTTGTTAATTCGTTAGAAAAAAGTCAAAAGAGCAAAAAATGTTTTTGCAGAATATTTTATACATCAGTTGCTCACTTCTTGTCCTCGTCCTTCTTCTCAGTAGAGTACAGTGGAGAGCCTGGCGAATATGAAGGAGAGCCTGGCGAGTATTGGGGAGAAGTTGGAGAATATTGTGGAGAAGTAGGTGAGTAACTTGGAGACGTTGGTGAGTATTGCGGCGACGTAGGTGAGTAGCTTGGCGACGTAGGCGAATACTGTGGCGACGTAGGGGAGTAACTTGGCGAAGTTGGTGAATAACTAGGCGAAGTTGGTGAGTAACTAGGCGAAGTTGGTGAGTAACTTGGCGAAGTAGGTGAGTAACTTGGCGAAGTTGGCGAGTAACTAGGCGAAGTAGGGGAGTAACTTGGCGAAGTAGGTGAGTAACTTGGTGAAGTTGGCGAGTAACTAGGCGAGAAAGGTGATAACAGGCGAAGTTAAATGAGTAACTCTAGCGAAGATTGGCGAGTAACAGGTGAAATGGAGTGAGTAACCTAACGAAGTTGGTGAGTAACTTGGTGAAGTAGGTGAGTAACTTGGCGAAGTTGGTGAGTAACTTGGCGAAGTTGGTGAGTAACTTGGAGAAGTTGGCGAGTAACTTGGCGAAGTAGGCGAGTAAGTAGGTGACGTTGGCGAGTATGTTGGCGAAGCTCCACCATAAGCAGGCGAGGTCGCACCACCATATCCTGGGGACGTAGAGCCAAAAGAGAATGGCGATGTTGGAGAAGTCATCGAAGGTTGTCCTCCATATGATGTGAGCGAACCTGAAGCATCCGACACGTTTGCAGTATGAATAGGCGAGAATCCCGCACCTTCTTCAAACTGAATCTTGTCATCCTCCATCTCATAGTCTCTATATGGTGTTGCACCTCCATCCGTCTCTCCTGAAACACCGACATCGGAGTTCACGCTTGCCTCTTGTAACATCTTCTCGTCGACCATAACATCGAATGCACCGGTACCCAATGGCGGCATTTGACCCAAGATCACATTTTCCGAGATACCGCGACAGTCATCTAACTCGGCTGCAGCTCCAGCATCCAACAAAATCTCAACCGTTTCTTCGAAAGAACAACGCATCAATGCACCTGTCTCAGCTCTATTGATACCGTGACGAGTAATAGCCATCAAGTGACCACGGGCAGTCATCACATCCACAAGCAATGCCATATGACGGTAGTTGACGTAAGAACCATCGAAAGCAATGACGTTAAGAATTTCCTTGAACAATGCAGTACGCGTAGCCTCGATACCAAGAACAGAGAGAATCTCGATAAAGTTGTTAGAGTATGTTCTGGAAGCATCAACACCTGGAACAGAAATGACCTCAGCCAAGTTACATCCATCTGTTTCCAAAACCCATTCTTGCTTTTGCAGGAATTCACCATCTGCATCTGGCGTACTCATCTTGTGTTGCATCATGAAAACTCTCGTGATACCTGGAATACCACGCAAAGAAATCGTCTCTAACATATGTGCTTCGACTCTCTTCAAGATCTGATCTTCTTCGTGGTCACCTTCTTCTTCCAATTTAGGATCACGGATAACACGACAACGAATGATCAATTTGTCCGCAGTATCATCAGACCAGATAACGAACAAATCTTCACCAAAGTTTTGCGAAATCTTCTCGGCGACCTGAGCCATTGTCAATTGCTTATCCAACATTTTAGCTCTATCCAATTCAAGACGAAGCAACCAAGGAGATTGGTTATCGATGGTTTCTTCGACCTTTTCATCTGGAATTGCAAAGTATGCCTCGACGGTATCATAATCTTCCTCGATGACAGTGCTTCTTGGATCAGGATCGTAGTAGATTTCGGTCGAGGACGTAACATTCTTCAAAGTTGTGTGTTCGATGGCAGATTGCACAACCTTGGCTTTCTCGATATCAACGGCGATCTCTGGCTCCAAGTAAACTGTAAGAGCTGGAGTTTTGATGTTTTTAGCAACATTCAAAATTTCCTTAAGACGAGGGACACCAAGAGTAACGTTCTTCGAAGACACACCGGCATAATGGAAAGTGTTCAACGTCATCTGCGTTGCTGGTTCACCAATAGACTGAGCAGCGACAACACCCACCATTTCACCAGGATGCACAATAGATTTCTGGAATTGAGATTCAATTTCTCCACAGACCCATTCAAAGGAAACTCTGTTGAGTTTGAATTCTTCGACAACACGACGGGCAGCCAATCTAGATCTCAACAAACATTGGAAAAGCAAGGTTGCGTTCTCTTGTGCTTCTTTGATGAGCTCCGTTTTGCCACGAAGAACAAGAAGCTTGGTACAAAGAGTCTTGATACTTTCCACAATCTCCTCCAATCTCAAGTCTGAAGCCTTCTGGCGACCACTGTGGAAAATCTGTTGAGCGTTTTGAATGATACGACGTAAGTTAACAGGTAATGGCCAATTGTAATCACCATTAGGGAAGACCACCTCTCTCAAGAACTTACGATCCTTAAGCAATTGTTCATATTCCTCATCCAAAACCTTTTGCACTGCAACGTCACCCTTGATTTGCTTTCCTGATTCCAACAAGGATTCAGAAATGGATTTAGATGGGTCCAAAACATCGATTCTGTAACGCTTCTCGAAAGAAGCGTCCGATCCAGGAATGGTATCAACCGACTGTTTCTCCACCGATGTAGCATCAATTCCATCCTCACCATAGACGAATTGAATGATATCACCTAGAGAATTTCTGGTAGTACCATCATAATGCACCATAATATCCTCCAAAGCCTTAACCAAACGACGTTGGATATAACCGGTTTCGGCAGTTTTAACAGCAGTATCAATAAGACCTTCTCTACCAGCCATAGCGTGGAAAAAGAATTCTTGGGGTGTCAAACCTCTGAGATAAGAATTTTCAACAAAACCTTTAGATTCGGGCGAGTAATCGTCCTTTGTGAAATGAGGTAAGGTACGATCTGCAAACCCAAACGGAATACGCTTACCTTCAACAATCTGCTGACCCACACAAGCAGACATCTGAGAAATATTAATGAAAGAACCTTTCGAACCAGATGTGACCATCTGTTTGACATTATTCAGATCTTTCAAGTTCATTTCAGCGGAACGGCCAGCGGTATCACGGGCTTGATTAAGAACACGTGAAACATTGTGCTCAAATGATTCTCTCAAAGTCATACCTGGCTCGGGTTCCAACTTATTCTGCTGAGCATCCATGATGATTTCTTGCACCTTTTGTTTAGCCTCTTGAATCGTTGAGGTAACGCCACGCATAGTATCTTTATCTGCGATAGTGTCACCAATTCCGATCGAGAAACCATTGTGTAAAAGCCAGTAGTTAACAACTTTCTGGATGGAGCTGAATAACTGGGCACAGACTTGTGGGCCCTTTTCTCTCATGACAGTATGGATCAAACCACCTCCAGTAGCACCAACAGTTTTCTTGTCGACGACACCAAAGATAATTTCACCATCAACAATCAACATACCGGAATCTTTAGGACTGAGCATATCTTTACCATCATCGAATCTTTGCAAATGGATTCCTTTGGGGATAGCCATGGACAATAATTGCTTACCGGACCATAAAGGCTTAGGCTTAAGGATTGCAGGAGGAGGGATGACACCATCCCAGTTTGGAATCCAGTACAACATATTCATGACTTGCTCGTATTCAATGAAGTTATCACGTAAAGTCATCTTACGAATACCACATAACGTGTCTTGCACAATACCCATGACAGGCTTGTTGGATTGTGGGGAAACAATCTGTAATGGAACAGCACAAATTTGAGACATCTCAGCTCTGGTTTCGGGGGACTGTGGAACGTGCAAGTTCATCTCATCACCATCGAAATCAGCATTATATGGCGAAGTGACCGACAAATTCAATCTGAAAGTGGAGTAGGGCATAACCTTCACTCTATGCGCCATCATGGACATTTTGTGCAAAGAAGGTTGACGGTTAAATAAGACAGGATCATCGTCCATCAAGTGACGCTCGACTTTCCAGCCGTATTGCAATGCAATATCTCCTGCTCTCTTGTTGTACCTTAGGTCGATACGATCACCAGTGTCACGAATAACATACTTCGCACCAGGGTGTTCATTAGGACCATTACGCACGTACTCAGTCAACTTGTGGATATTGTAAGGAGTCACAACTTCTGGGTATGATAAGGTTCTGGCAATTGAAATTGGCACACCGACTTGGTCGAGATCAAGGTTAGGATCACCAGAAATAACGGTACGCGCAGAAAAGTCAACACGCTTACCCATCAAGTTACCTCTCAATCTTCCTTCTTTACCCTTCAATCTAGCTCTGATGGACTTGATTGGACGACCGGTCTTTTGAAGTGCTTGAGGTTGGCCAGCGATGTCGTTATCCATGTAAGTAGCGACGTGGAATTGCAACAAGGCCTCGAACTCGCTAATAACGTGCTGGGGAGAACCATCAATTTCAAGACGTTGCACATTGATGTTGGCCTTAAGAATATCAGCCAACTTAAATGTCAAGTCATCCTCACCTCTTGCGGTATCGTTAAAAGCGATGGAAGGTCTCACTGGTGGAGGAGGAACAGGCAACACGGTGATCAACATCCATTCGGGTCTGGCATAGTCTTCGTTGAAACCCAACTTCTGGCAATCCTCCGAGCTGATGTGTTTGAACACACTCAAGATTTCAGTTGGGTTCAACAAACGACGCTCAGGTTGTTCGTTTTCGTCGTACGTCTTGTTTTGTTTCCACGTACCCCACAACTTTAATCCATCTCTACGCACTGTAGGCTGAGTGTGGCCACATCCACCTCTTCCTGCTGTGACCTGGCCCTCTTCGTTTATGGTGTCTGCCTCACACACCATTTTAGTCTTACACACGTTCCAAACCGCATTGAAACGTTTTTTAGGGTCTCTTATACGGATAGCCTGGGACATCAAGGGATTGGAGTCATCGACAAGGATCTTACCACAGTGCATACAAACACACTCGCACACTTTCTTAATCTTGGCAATAAAGCCGATATGGAACACAGGCTTGGCCAATTCAATGTGGCCAAAATGGCCCGGGCACTCGGCCATATCCTCACCACAGGTTTGACACTTGAAATTCCGGTCAATGGATCCCAAGCGGGGGTCGTTTAAACCGCTATCTCTTGGTTTTTTCGTGGTCTGGTCCATGGTTTCAGGATACTCGATCTTGGCCACCGAAATGGCACGAACTTCCTCGGGGGACAACAATCCAAATTGGACCTGTAACTAGTTAGCAAATGGGCATTTAACAATGAGAAAAACAGGAAAACTACGAAGCTTTTCAGAGACAGAAAAAGCAGGACCCCGTCATGAAAAATAGTCGGATACATACCTCTTTGACCGACCTAAGCGGCGCGCTGGAATATGGAAATTGACGACTCATTGCTGGGACAAATCAAGTCTGTAAAAAAAAAAAAATTGCAGTAAAAGATTAAAAATAAGTCCAACAAAAACACCTATTTGGGTATAGTACAATTATCCTCGGAATAAACAACTTTTGCTTGCTTGAAGTGTGGTTGGGGAATAATAACCAGCGGGTACTCCAGGAGGAACTTTGTATATGGGATTTTTTCGTTTTTTTGGGGTTTTTTTGGTGGTTTTGTTATGGATATTTTCTTTTTTTTTTTTTTTTGTTGTGTGGATAGATTTTTCTGGTCACTCAACGATGAAGCGGGAAAAAAAAAGGCAGCGTGATAAAACGGAACCTTGATGAGCCAACGGGGGAAAAAATGACACGAGCTTAAACCTCTAACGACCTAGATCAAAAACCGGATATATCGGGGGATGATTCGAAATGGACGGTGGTGTTTCGACGAGGTTTGAAAGACTACCGGTGGTGTTGTATGGAGCAGTTTTCAGTCGAAAAAAAAATCGCTGGTAGGTGGCGAGCGTTGGTGTGCTGAGAATTACACGTGGGTATGGCGGGCGAGATTTGCGTGTGCGTATATCTCATACCGCCTACGTCGGGCGAATAACCCCGATGATGTTTGTATAAACGTGGCTTGGGGTGAAGAAGGGCGTTGTTTTTGGGATCATATGGTAATTTTGGATGGTTTTATGTTTTTTTTGAAAAAGAAATCGGGGTGGTTTTTGTAAATTTGTCCACCTTTATTTCGTGGCCATTCGGTGCTTTGTTGTGTGTGTACTGCATATAGTGTGGTTTTTGCTCACAAGACAAGCGAGGCCAAAGAAGGCCAAAGAAGGCGAAAATCTCGGGAGGACGACCTGTCTGAAAACGCAGATCTTTTTAGGGTAAATGGTCTTACTGGCTGGTTTTATGGCGTAACGGTCCAATACCTGGTCCGTCGCTATTCTATTTGACAGGTTATGGGGCCTTCGCCGGAATCTTGTCTGGTCACGTGACGTGGCGTGGAACAAAGCATCACGTCTTCCACCACCATTTCTGTTTCAATTTTGGGATTTGTTTGAGTGGGTTTTTCCTTCTTTTTCTTCTTTTGTCTTTTTTCGTTCTGCTTCTGGTCTCTTTTTTATGCCTCATCCACCCTCAGTTCCAGCACAGCCTGGCTCGGCGGCTGAAACTGGTGGAAAACAGTAAAACTTCGGCGAAAGAAAGGAGAAATCTCCGCAAAGAGATGGCTGTATATTCCAGTTTCGTCCTTGCGCTGGAACTGGGGCGGCGTGCTTCAGTGTCCCTTTAAATATGCCAGGTGAAGCCTCAAAAGTGAGGAAAATCTATGGATTATCTGTGTCGTCTTTTCTTGCCCTTTTTCCAGTGGTGGTGTATAAAAATGAAGTTGATTTTGTTTGCAACCGTGCTATATTCTTTTGTTGCCGCCGATAGTGTGGTGTATTGGAGAGGCGACAACGAAATAACTGCCAAAATAGGCGGACCTTTAGAAAACAGGGGGCAAGACCATTTTCACAACACGAACAGCCCTGCATTGACCTTTTCCATAAACAAACTAGTTGATGGCACGCTCAAGGTCACCACACTAAAACCGGAAGACCACTTGCAAATATTTTTTGCTAGGTTAAAGTCTTTTGTGAATGACGCGGGGTTTGATTTTGAGCGGTTTGCCGAGGACTTGGACGATTTGGGAGTGGATCTTTCACAAATTGGGGCTATGACGCAATCTTCCACACGTTCCGAATTCGGTGTTTTCGATAAGTTCGTATATGTCAACCGAATGTTTCAAGTAATGGTCAAAACCAGTGAGACAATGGTGTTGTATGATGTTCCCGACAAAGAGGGACACTTATTGCTCTACAAAATAATCGAGCTTAAAGTTAGGATCTATGCATTGTGCAATATACGTGGAGATCTCGACCTCACCATAGAGGGATACGCTGAAAAGGTGCGGTGTCTCTTACGAAGTACATATTATTGGGGCATGTATTTCCGAACATTGCCAGACGTATCTTTGTCTCATAAGATGGTGTTCGAGGACGAAATTACTCGGGTGGAAAAGAAGCTTGAGGCCTTGGTGAAGTGCATTCCCAAACTGTGGCAAGGTCCCGGCAGAGCCTTTTTGTAATGGGCGTAGGCCCTTTCCATGGCATGTTTTGGTGTTCAGGTTATTCTCCGGCCTTTTTTATTTTGGCGTCCTCGCCTTTCTTTTGATACTCCTGTTGGTGTTCTCTGTTTCTTTCTATTTCATTGGACCGGTGCAATTACGGCGAGAGCAGCCGGGTAAAAATAAACAGCGAAACAGCCAAACCTAAAAGGATCTAGGTCACTCTTCTGAGAAGTAGCGTGTCGGGGCCAGGCGATTTCTGTGGAAATGATGTTTTTCAAGTTTTTCAAGAAAAGGAAAATGGAACCCCTGCTTCTTCGGCAACTACATACCGTCGAATGGGGTTTTCCTTGTATCCTCCATGTGTGCAGAGAATTAACGACGTCTGCAAGAGGCCAGATAACCACAAGTGGCCATATCTACAAGAACTGCACATTCCAAGTTTAACAATGTACTTTTATGACGATTCAAAAAAATTATTAAAAAGTTGCATTCATCCAGCCTTTTTCTAACTGTGTGTGATTTTTGGTGAAACACAAGTGTATGGAAACTGACGAGATGTGAAAGATACAAAATGTGAAGACATGAAATGGGAAAGAAATGAAAACTTGATACAGTCCCCATACAAGTTTCAGCCGCGGACAGGGAAACCCTGAAACGTCAACAAAACATTAACTGCCTCACCATTGTAGGTGTAAGAACGCTTGGATGCCGGAACCTGAAACTCCATTAAGGCCACTCTTGTTACGTCATTGTATTCAGGTGATTGTCGCTCGTCTCGTTTAGGCAGGTGGTATGAGTATATCCGAGAAGATCTTTATTGTTCTTTGTCGTAAAAGCAATGGTTGAATCGGGAAAGAAGAGCAATTACAGAGAATATTCCGTATGCGTCGACTTTCTTGAAAAATGAAAAAAAGAAGAAAAAGAGCTATGATAAGGTGGAAAAGGTAATGGAAGAACTGGAAAAGAGCAATTAAGGAGTGAAATAATATGTTCAAGCTCGAAAATATTCCCTACACGTGGGTTTTTAGGTTCTGGAAAAGAATGACGAAAAACAGAGAGAAAAAAAAAGACATGTTTTATCATATCATGTCATAACCAGCTGTAGCAACCCCTAATAATAGCAAATAATAATAGCAAATAAAAAAAAGTGAAAGAGGAACAATCCAAAAACATTGGGTAATCCACAATGGCCCTGAATTCCATAGAAGCCCAAGATTCTCCTGTATTGCTGTTGCGATCTGTAATTTGCCATGGTCACTCTGTTTTGTTTTGGCCACACACAGAACCGGGGGCTCGGTGCACCTGTGTGGTTCTCAGATTCAGATCTACGGTACTTTGCCAGATTCCGAGGACACTCAAGCCCCAATTGTTGAAGCACAAGCCCCCTACCCCACAAAAGGTAATGCAAGTTTTGCTATTCTTTCTTTTTTTTTTCTTTTTCTGAAGAAGAATCTCGCCTATCACATAGAAGTATAATTTTTCCGGAATTACTCATGCAGCACCCCGCTTTTTGTTGGTTCCCCAAAACACATTCCCAAGCATTCCCCAAACCACCACCCACCGACCCAAGCCCCCCTCGGAATAATTGGCCTCGGACCACGTACATATGAACACGTTTCGCATTTTTGCGCCCCGCAGCTGCTTCTCTTGCCTAATCACTGCATGCCCAACAATAGGTGACCGGTCGGAATAAATCTCGCAATGTTTTCGCAATGTTTTGTTGCGGTCTCGCAATGTTTGTGCGTCGACAGGTACGCGCGAGAATCCGGGGAACTCTGCGCAATTACCGATCGTCGACGGCGTTCCGATCTTAGCTTGCTTTCCAATTGGCCCCTATATGGAAGTGGGCGAATATATAAATAGACGAGCAATTCTGTAGATTCCACTGGAGAAAATAAAAACTCTTCTCTTTTTCTCTTTTTTCTTCATTATCATAGCAAAGAATCCAATCCTGCGCTATTTTTATTGAATCACTTCTCTACACTTAACTTCAATTTATCATGACAGACTCTATTTGGTGGAAAGACGCTTCCGTTTACCAGATCTGGCCAGCCTCTTACAAGGACTCCAACGGTGACGGTGTGGGTGACATTCCCGGTGTGATCTCTACCTTGGACTACATCAAGAACTTGGGTATTGATGTCGTTTGGTTGTCGCCAATGTACGACTCTCCACAGGACGACATGGGTTACGACGTGGCCGACTACGAGAGCGTCTACCACAAGTACGGTACCTTGGAAGACATGGACAAGTTGATTGAGGAGGTGCACTCGCGTGGCATGAAGTTGATCTTGGACTTGGTCATCAACCACACTTCCGATGCTCACCAATGGTTCCAGGAGTCCAAGTCTTCCAAGGAAGACCCAAAGAGAGACTGGTACATCTGGAAGCCTGCTAGATACGACGACGACGGCAACAGACACCCTCCTAACAACTGGCAATCCTACTTCTCTGGATCTGCTTGGGAGTACGACGAGAACACCGACGAGTACTACTTGCACTTGTTCGCCAAGTCTCAACCCGACCTTAACTGGGAGAACGAGGAGACCAGAAACGCCATCTACGACTCTGCCTTGACCTTCTGGTTCGAGAAGGGTGTTGACGGTTTCAGAATCGACACTGCCGGTATGTACTCCAAGGTGCAAACCTTCGAGGACGCCCCAATTGTGTTCCCAGACCAGGAATGGCAACCTTGTGACAAGTTCCACCAGAGCGGTCCAAGAATCCACGAGTTCCACAAGGAGATGTTCGAGAAGGTCACCTCCAAGTACGATGCCATGACCGTTGGTGAGGTGGGCCACTCCTCGCGTGAGGACGCCTTGAAGTACGTGAGTGCTCAAGAAAAGGAGATGAACATGATGTTCTTGTTCGATGTCGTCGAAGTCGGCTCCAACCCTGCGGACAGGTTCCGTTACGAGGGTTACAAGCTCACCGACTTCAAGCAAGCCATCCAAAACATGTGCTCTTTCTCCGAGGGAACCGATGCTTGGTCCACTTGTTTCTTCGAGAACCACGAATCAACCAGAGCCAT
>BIMT01000160.1:0-14033 GCA_005406065.1 Metschnikowia sp. JCM 33374
ATTTCGCATATGGTCTCCACTACACTACTCAGTGCTTTGCCCTACAAAACAACAACGTTGATCAGACGGGAAACAGTGTTCTCCTCCGTGGATCGCCGAACAACCGTCAGTTTTTTATGTGGGTCTAATAGTTCAAGTGAAATGGGTCCATATAATTGTCTTTTTAAAAATCGTACGATTTTCGAGTGTTTTAATTCTAGAGCAGTGATATATTGTAAATTCCAAGATTCTGTAAAAAATTCTCAAATACTCAAGGGTTTTCCGGTTCTTTTCATACGAACATTTATCATGATTCATCAGCTCCATGAGATAATCAGGTTCTAGCTCTACCTAGCGCCTCAGTTGGGTAGATTTTTCGTTTGCGAACCATCTAAAATATTGAGAATTCATCAAAAGCTAATAAAACCAAACATTTGAGCAGCATTCCGTTTGCGGAATTGAAGATAAAACTATTGGTCATTCACGCAGAGTAAAGTAAATCACATTGACCCCTAGACTATCCAACAGAGGATTTCCAGAAACCTATCCTCCAGTGACCACAGTGAAGCGATGGAACATTTTGGAAACAACTTTATAAACATGAATGTTGGCAGACGTGACTTTGCTGTCATACATCTTTTTCAACTGGGGTCTTCCGTACCCGTTCGTGATAACGAAAGGAGGGAAGCAATCCGATGTCAATTGTGCCTTACAATGGTTTCATCGTATATGATTTTGCCATCCAATCAATCTACAAAAATACTGGGTCCGGTCGATGCACCTCATGAAAACTTAAGAAAGCTAAACTGGTTTGTCAAAAGTCATAACTAAGGTCTATCTGGTCCAGGCGTCAGGGGCCAAGAACAGTGTTTTTTTCTCTTCCTTGCTAGGTTTTGACTCGTGCTCTAGGGAGGACAACTTCTTTAGGCCGATGGCGTAATTATTAATAACAAAGGACGATGAGTTCAGTTTTGGGCAGAGGCCTTCAACAGAGGTCACTTCCAAATGGAGACCTGTGATTTCAAGCACGTCATGTGAAATTTGATCTAGTCACAGGTAGTTTCTATAAATTTTTGTAGGTTTTTCGTACGTGGGAAGTGATCATCGTTTCGCTGCTACAGCCTGTTTTAATAGGACTTTCAAAAAACACCTAGCTAAAACCTTCTAGACTATAATAATCTCGAGGGGTTCAAGCAGAAGCAGGCAAGACTACTTTTTGGAATAATGGTGGAAAGTCACAACCTTTCGGGGGGTGCTTACCTTCTTCCCACGCAGTCATGTTTAGAATATAATAGGTCAGCTTCTCGCTTTATTTGCTCACACTATGCCAAAACTACTCTGGCTGGCTCACATGAGCCTTTATTCTTCTTTTTTCGAGGTTTCCGCATGCTTCAGTAGTATTTTTATTACTTTTCACTGTTAGAGTTAGCCGATAAGTGTTTTTTATGGTACCCAGTTTTTCCGTCTGGGTAAAAGACAGAAAATAGCAAATACAATATTACTGTTGGTGAGTTACTATGGATCCTTTCACCAACCCAGAGCCTACAAATTTGTTTTTTTTTTTTTTTGTGGAAATTGTGAGTTTGGTTCCTTTTTTTCTGTAAAATTTCTTAATTTATATCCATCCCATGTCCACCAGGTGTGGTGTGGCTGATTGATGTTGAAGTGAAGCACTCTTTTTTTTAACCATGGATCAGAATTCATCTTGCCCATTATTCGATATCAATATAAGCAGATTTATCATTTTGTTATTCAAAAAGAGTACCTGGTTTGTCGGTGTCTTGGGTCTCCGGGTAATTTCTCTAAATTCAGTGAGATTAAAACTATGAAAAAAATCAGAAAATCCTTACCATCATTCCTACCACTCTGTCTTCATTGGATTTTATATTGCTCCTAGAAAAAACATCCAAAAGAACCGTATGTTTATTAGCACCCTATAAACCGAGTCGGACCAGTAAACCCATGTATTCTTGATCTGTAATTTGAAGTAATGTATCCCAATACCGCTCTTTTCTACTGAGATTGCTGGCTAATTTTACGGAATGATGTCTTTAACATTGGACGACTCGCAAATCGAAGGTCATTGAGTTCCACAAAATCATCCCATCGCTGTTATTAAAGAGGTCCCTGCCTCGACTACTTATTGTATTCGACCCCCCCCCCAATGTTTTGGTGATTGGAGGACCCAAGGTGGGTTCACCGAGTGAATGAAAGGGGCAAAAATGGTGGTTTGAAAAAACCATAATCGGTTCTAAAAGACGATTTGGGTCTTAAAGTATATAGTTGTTTTAAAAGCATGGCTTGGATTCTTGGATTTGCAACACATGCATCTTTAAACACTTAGCTTCCACCATAAAGGAACCCCTTTTCAGTAGCCGTCTCTCGTTTATTATGCCTCAAGGAATTTCACTCGGTACTTAGTGCATGGAAAGTACATTTGTCTCGTGGGGTCCTAATGCCACCATACCATCATCTTGGTGACCTTCACCAACAGGTCTGAATATGTGACGGTGGAAGATAGATCGCTCCATAATATATCTCACCCATACAACTTAGCGCCAATGGGGGATCGCCAGTCACATGTCAGAAAGGTTGGGTTTCCACTCACTCGTGATGTGACAAACTCAACAGACCATCCCCAGGAGACACGACCATTTGACATCGGAGCGATCAATCTTGTTTGCAGTTTGCAATCGCTAAAAAGTATATTCGGCACTGCTTCTTACCAACCAACTTTTCTCTATTCGTCTTGTCACCCAACAAATTGAAGACAGAGCGTAAAAAAGCATGGACTTTTTCCAATCGCGGTATAAACAAAGTTCTTACCTGGTGGCAGGCGTCTCTCTCCGGGCCTTGAACTCGTCGGTGAAATGCCTCCGTTCCTCTTTGCTTGTTCTCGTCTCCACACATTCACTCAACATGAAGGCGAGGGCCAGGTCATAGTCGATCTTGTATGCCTTCCAGGTCCCGTCTTTGATGTCGACATTTCACTATCGGTCAAAAACACCATACCATTTCAAGGCGTTCATGCACTGGCGCTTTGGGGCCAGTTCTGCCAGGAATATCGTTGTCCTTGATCAAAAAAGCGGCACTTCCTCGGTCTGGTACACCTCCACGTCCCGCAAGACGTATTTATCGTCACGGAGACCATATACAATGGGTGATGCCCAAAAGAAAGCGTGGCCCCACGTCCGGAAGGTTTTCTCAAACTGGAATGCCCTGGGTGTTTCCTCCAACCGGGGTTTCAACTCGGCATAGTGCGGGGATATCGGCGTGGTCCTCGGGATGTAGTCCCAAACACCGGTCGACCTCGCCCGCCAAAAGCGTCTTGACCTTACCCCACTCCCGCTGCGCACCACACTAATATACTGCTCATAGTTGTTCACCGCCTTCTTTGGCGCTTCTCGATGGTGGCGCGAAAGTCTGGGCCCACGGCTTCTTGAGCGTGGTCAATGCCTCGAACTTGTACCCGCCGTACTCAAGTGGCCAAGTGGTTTTCCTTGGCGGGGTCGCCACAGGCTTGCTCGTGGTCCCGCCGCGCCTTTTCAAAGTCGAGCTCGTCGTCGTTCTTGATGAAGATCTCTGCCCATCGTAGGCAATCATAGAGATGGATTTCGTTTTTTCAATAGTAGGGGCAACGTGAGAGCTTGGTCAATATACCCGGAAAGTTATGATGTATGACCTTGACCTTTTGCCGGTGGTCTGTTCATGTGCCTGGAGACTCTTGAGAACAGGGAAATGCGCCACGTTTTCCGCGTCGGGTTTTTTTTTGAACGTCTTGATGCCTCCTGGAGACTCAACTGCTTGTCGACGTACGGAGTCGGGGAAATAAAGTAGCTCAAGCTTTCTTGTTTTTTCGACACTGCTTCGTCCATCTGCCATTCAATCTATGTTTCAGGGTAGCTGAAGAAGAGCTCTTTGGGTTTTTAGCGAGGTTGTCTCTCGCGGGATGACAACAACGTACGGAGCATTTTTAAAAAAAAAGTTGTTACCGGTTTCAAGGCTTTTAAATCAAAGCTTTTAAAATTTAGGGGGTGAGCTTTTGCAGAGCTTTTCAGGTGATGCGATCTTCAGGCATGTAAGTGAGTGCGGAGGCAAGCGGAGAAGGTGGCCCAACTGTTACTGAAGATACTTGTCTCACTTTTGGGAATTTAAGATTTTGAGAGTTTGTGACTTTGAGAATTTGAAGTTTTGAAGTTTTGAGATTTTGAGATTTTGAGATTTTGAGATTTTGAGATTTTGAAGCTTTGAAGTTTTGAAGTTTTGAAGTTTTGAAATTTTGAAAATTGGGTCAATACACTGATACAGTAAAACCTAAGTGGATACATTTAAAACGCGAAGATTTATCCACATAGCCAGGATCAGTGTTGCGCGTTACGATCGTTTTACGACAAAATTTACGATTCACGATTTTTGGCGATCGTTTTCGTTTTCGTCATGGTGAATTACGATTTTCACAGCACAAAATTTCGTCACCATTCGTAAATCGTAATTCTTCACCATTTTTTCGTTATTCTTCGTGAATTTTTCACCATTTTTTTTTTCGTTATTCAGCACTAATTTGTCGTAGTTCATCGCTGAAATTGTGTCGTGATTAGTACTTTACCGTAGAAGTGGGCTTACAATAGGTTTCTTTACTGGTTGAAGATGGCACGCATATTGGCGAAATTTTTTCATCTCATTCAATTCTCTAGTTGGCACTCTGAAATATGTTAACTGCATGTAACTTAATTATCTATATACATATCCCACAAATTGCAGTACAGAATCTCACATACTTGTTGCCCAATTCAGGTGTGTCGCATGAGGAGATGAGCTGGATTCTTACCAGTAGAAGTGTTTGACTACAAACAAACCTTCCAATCTATGAACAAAAGCCACACCATCAACTAATCAGTAGATCTACTTTCGCCTTCTTCGAATTCTCATCACTGCTATCGTTCGTCTCTCTGTAAAGGCTGAATAACTCTGCTTCATCTTCAATCATCTCATTATCAGAATCCACACCAGCTCATCGTCACCAGGGCTTATTCTCCTTACTTTTGTCTTTGACAACTGCCACCATTTTAGTCATGGCTGGGTACAATTTTGTTTCTCTTCTTTGTGACAATATCGCCTAGTATTGAAAAAAAAAAAAGACTCGGCTGGGGCGGACATAGCTGGAATGGCCTCTAATGTCTCTCGCAAACTGATAAAGAACAGGGTAGTCTACAACGTTTGAATTTTTTTGATGGGTTCCACAAAGGTATGCGGTAGGTTCATCATATTCGACCTCCAGAAACATCGTCGTCACTCACTGAAGTTTTTTTCCTCTCCACACGATCAGTCTGTCTGCTCCGTGGTTGCTTTATGAGTTAAGTTCCACAACTTCATCATTTACCAATTTCAATCGTGCGTAATAGATCTCATAAAAGCTTGAACAAATTTTTCCAATTTCGTTTTTGATGCAATCTATTAAAAGCAGGCGGAAATAAATCTCTGGTGCAGAAAAATAATTTTAATTTGTACTTTTGGTGGGACGGTGGCGATATAGAAATTTCCATGCCCTCACCTCTCATTGAAAATGGGGTAGTACGTGTAAAGCTTGTCGCAGCAGTCAAACCACTGGAGATGGTCGTATGGGAAACGCGTAAAGTATCTTTTATTCATATCGTTGAGCTTCTTCTGTAGAATGAACGGTGAGAATGGTCGCATAAATGGTCATATTCAGAACCGGAGGCCCTTCGTGGGCCCGATGAAGACATATAGATAACACGAAGAACCTTCAAAATAGTCCATTTCATTAATTTGAATTCAGAAACATGATTTTGTTTTTTTTATCTGCCGGTGAAAGCTTCTTGACATCATTGAACACTTCAATGATTTATTCTTTAAAATAAAAGAAAGAATCTAAATCATTTTCATATTCAAAAAAGTCATCTAAGTCAGTTTTTCTCTCTTCAACTTCTCTTTCTTCGACTTGTCAGTCTTCTTTTTTGCCCACGGCGTTGTCAAAGTAGGCACCAGACAGATCACTCTTGTTGACTAACAACTCTGATAAATTTTTCGGACTTGTTCAGAGAAGTTTTGTATGTTTGGAGGCAAACTCGAAAGTAATTACATCCCATTAAGATCGTTGTCCTCCATAAGGACTTCGGCCTCCGTATGAGCGATTAAATTGCAGCCCTTAAAAAAAGACCTTCCGAGAGAAGTAATCAACTTTTTTTCTTTGAAAATCGTAACAAATTCGTTAAAATTCGTCAAAAAAAATCGTTAAAAGTTCGTTAAAAGTTCGTTAAAACATTCGTTAAAAAATCGTTAAAAAAGTTCGTATTACGATAAATAACGAATGATTTCGACGACCTCAAAATCGTAATCGTTTTCGTAATTCGACACGGAATTTTCGTTATTTCGTAAACGAAAAAACGAGAAATTACGAGAACGCCAACACTGGCCGGGATATCAGTTACGGAGAATCCGGGTGGTTTTCTCGATGTAATTAATTCGGGAATAAAGAGAGCAAAGAAACAAGTTAATTTGGATAAAAATAGAGGCAGGTGAAGCATATATAGCCCATATAGTTGAAAAAAAATTCTTCTTTTGGCTACAGAAATTTGATGTTTGAAAAAACTGAAAAGTTGAATTAAATGAGATTGATAACATTCACCCAAAACATGACTCTTTCCCTAACAAAAATTAATAGACTTTAGAAAAAATTTTAGTTGGTTTCAAAATCTTACCTGTTGCCAACATCACGCTAACGTTAAAAAAAGAAGGATGATTATCAGTCTTTCATTCATTATTGAATACTCTTGCAGAATGCAAATACTCGTTGAGTCTACGTGACGGCTAAGAACGGAAAGCCTTTAAACGATTTGCTTTCTGTTATTTTGATGTTATGAATCTTTTGATGGGTCACGCACCGTCATAGAACCCCAGGATTAGCTGGACGCTTAGTTTTATCGGTAAATGTTTTTATCAGTAAACCAGTACTTTTCATAATGTCTATTGTACTGTCTATTGCCAGGTAAACCGCTAACTACATTGGATTCGAGCATTCTTCCACCCAATCAACTTTTCCCTTGATCTTTTATGTCTTAGATAACTAGCTTTGCATAAACTATCTGATGAATCATCGTTTTCTTACCAGTATAAAGTTGCGGCTTCAATTATCCGTCTCTTACAGGTCTTTTGTCTTGAGATATGGCCTGTCGGATTTTTCTCTTTTCGGTCAGATCACTATCATATTGCTCTTCAAGGTACATATATATTTATCAGAAAGTCGATCTAGAAACTGCCGCCTGGGTTTTTCGCTTGGAACTTTCTTGCAAGCCATGTTTACGACGTCATTGTGAGATCTAGGGGAGAAGGGTTTTCAGAAAGCACGTAAATATTTGCGCCGACAATTGTTTTTATTTATTTGCCCTGTAGCCCATACGGAAAAAAAATTGTATATTTCAGGAACATTTTGTTTTACAGCTTCTTGGTGAGCGTCAATGATTAAAACACCTTTTGACACCTAGCCAAATATCCACTGAGCGCAATATCCACTTAGAAAGGTTTTACTGTGGTTGTCAGCCGGGCGATGAGTCTAAGACCAATATATTTGGCTGATCAAAAGGTAGGCGATAGGCGAAAGTGCCACAATATCGTTGTGGGGGTGATTTGTGATGATGGGGCGTGGACCAGATCACTAGTCACCCCAGCCCTTAGGGATTCCTTCGTTGGACCAAAAGGAAATGGCACGCAATTGACATTCACTAGGGGATAAGTTCATCATGAGCTGAGGGGTGTCCCAACATAAACGATGGTTTGGAAAAAGGACATTAAACACAATCGATGGTTTGTCATCAATACCACCTTGACCAATAACCTCTCCACTAGGTAACTTCACTTCACTGGTTCCCACAAATAGTGGGAAGTCTATCCTTTAAAACCTTTGCTTCTAGAAAAACATGAAGCTTTTCACTTTGGAAATGTATTACATCTGTCAAAATGGTTTGATGACTATATCACCACATTGGACAACAACATCTCCAGTACCAAGCCAAGAACAGGTTTACCACTGTCAACTGTATCAAACAGTAATCTGTTCCTTGAAAAGACACCTAATATGACATATCATCATTCACCACATAGAGCATCACTTTCCAGGTCCCAATGAATTCTACACGGTAGAATACTCTTTTCTCTTTATTAGGTACAGACTTTCTTGAAGATTTGTTTTTTCCTGATTCTTCTTACCTTTCTTCTTTTTCAGCAAATGGATAGTTTTCACTGCAGCATTATCCCTAAGCTAAGCATCAAAAAATAGCCTGAATAGATTTCCAAAACACTGATTTTTTATCTTCATAAAACCTGCCCCTGATAGTCAGATTGATCTCTGCAGTGATCCAATGTATTCTTTGAGCCGATACTTGTGCAAAAAATCACCCATAAGAACGAGATAAGATCCGTTTTCTTGTAGGCGTGTAACATCGAATATTTTCAAACGAGATAGATGCGTTCTTAACTTGTAATCCGGCAATCTTACCATGAGTCTTATTAAACCCTAACTCCTCAGGTTTATTAGCATCAAAGAATCCGTGATATCTTAAGCTGAAGACAAATCTGCGCCTTCGTAAGTACACCAGAGACATTTTTCATGAAGACAATGCCCATTGATGTGCATCTGTGAGATGAATGCCACTAATCTGAGAAAGCCACGTATTGCCTCTAGGAAAGATGGAAAAATCTATCTGCTAAACCACCCATTGACCATATTTTACTGAAACTCGGGATACATCAGAAGATTGAGGAAGTTGCTTTGCATTTGTAAGCTGGGTGATGGATTGTGCCTTTTCATACCATTTTATTTTTTTTTTAAAAAAAAAAATCATTTTTCAAAAAGAATCACCATAACACTGGTTTGGTCGCGTGTCCAGAAGGTCTAGACACCCCCACCATAACTAAAGAGCTATATAATAAACCCGTAACGCCTCCTGCTACCCCCGGTGTTTCAAGTGGTAATTGAACACCAAAATCTTAATGAATCGTCGTCCATTTTTTTAGGAAAACACATTTTGAAGGGTTTATTTTCTTCTGTGAGTCTTTCTCCATCCCACTTCGAATAAGCCCATCCTGGAATAAGCCCATCTCTGAAGACGCTTCGTTGGGGAATCGTTGTTTCAATTCTTCATTGATTGGTCTCTGCCAGTGGCAATCTGTTCAAAGGTTATTCATGGCCATTGAGGTAGAAAAAGTGGTGGTGGGGGGGGCGCATATTGGAGCCACCTGATACCTTCAGACAAACCACTACTGGATGTCAGAATATCAAATTGAAGCTGCTGGGATAAAGATGAAAAAGTATGGCTCTATTTTATATCTTTTTTTTTTCACTTTTTAGAGAACGTGATTCTGGTAAAATAATCCCTTTGGTGCTAATCTTCGCGAAATTGCTGGCAGGGCCGTTGCAAAACCAGCCCGGTTCAACATTCTCAAAGGAAAAGTGGAGATAAAATATCTTCTTTTAGATAAAAAAAAACCGAATCAAAGAAAATTTCACTTACATATCCCGTGTGTTTTGTTTGTGTTATTTATGAAAAAAGTAGAAATCAAATTTCGTTTTTTTGATTATAGTATCAGGAGGGTGGAAAAGCAAAATAACGGAATTGGTTAAGTCTGACGTTTGCCTTAAACATGAACTGTACTTTGAGCCTTCCTAATTTTAAAACACCTAATATTGCCAAAAAGAAGGAGTCGTGTTCAAAAAAATTGAAAAAGTGAAAAAAATTTATCCACCACCAATACAATAACTTTGACCTCCCCTAACGTATCACTAGGGCTACCTGAAAAAAGCTCCTCACCAAAAGGTAAAAAAACCTCTCACAGTATAATTCTCTGGCCAGTAGTTTTCCATCTTTTTTTCTTTTTTTTGATGCCATATAGTAATCTAGTACCTTAGCGCCATTCATCTACACGCATTCCCCGTTTCCAAGTAAAAAAAAAATTCCCAAGGACAGCTCATTTGAAACCTTTTTCTCGAGCATTTTCAGATAGATGCAGTTCTGCCCCACCATTAATCCAGTCTGGCTAGGCATCCAATGTCCCCAAACCATCCATTTATCTTTCCAGCCTGCAGGGGTTTCCGAACTGGGGTTTGTGGTTTACAAAGCGTGTGTTTCATGGTTGTACAGGCATGGCCCATACTTGATAGTCCAACAAATGGTGGGATTGATATTGGCTCTGGTCATTCAACCAGGAGTCCAAAAAAGTGTAGAAAAATACTTTGAAAGTTTTGGATGTTCTTTCATTTCCTATTTATCTGTCCTCTGTTATCTGTCCTGCTATCCATCCACGCCATTCTTTTTTTTCCCTTCATGGGCATGGCATTCACGGAACCACGCGTGAAAAACAAAGTTGTGGGTGGGAAAAACTCACTAAAATGAAAAAAATACCGATGCTATCTCAAGCTGGATCGCCTTGATCATCCAAAAGTGGAGTAATGTCTGTTCATGACAACACTTTGGCACTGCGCGCTCGACAGCGCATCACGATTTTTACTGGATGCCGCACCACATGGTTTGACGGTCGCGTCATCAGAAAGTGTAAAAAACACACCAACGAGAAATTATTAAAAAAAAAAAAAAAACAAAAAACTCTTCGACTCACATGGTGAACAGGCAGCACATGCTCTTTGAGTTTTGCTAGGGATGCCTTCTGACTGATCGGGTCAAGCTTCTGCAGACGTGGGGTGCCAGATTAAATACCCGTCTTTTTTTGGCTCCAGACGGACGAAGATCTTCAGGGGGGCAAAAATCTAGGACAAGATGTGGCGGTGGCGGATCCCAGTGTAAAACCAGATGAAGATTTTGCTAGTGCGGAGAAGGGACTTTATCTGAGGGTCAATCGTAGTTTTCCGAAGATGCTACGCCTTTGGTGGTTGTCCATTTTACCAGTGTCGAAACTGCCGAGCCATTCGAAAATCTCTTCTGCCATATATTGATGCTTCTTAAACTTAAGAGCCACTGATTTCCAGAAACAACAATTACGTCTTTAAAGGAACATTGTACAAACAGACTCAATCCACTGTAAAGAGGCCCTACGGTGAAAAAAGGCCCAACCTTGAAAAAAGATCAATCTATTGAAAAAGACCCAATCCATACACCGGCTCTACCGAACAGTCAAAGCTGAAAACCCATCGGAAAACGTCATAGCAGTCTTTTCATCCGCCCAATACAATAATCATATCAGCAGCAGAGAGTCAAACTACAAACAAACTGGGAGAAAGTACCCAGACTTCCCAAGCCGTAACTTGAGATCTCCCTACCGGTTTTGGAATACTCACATAATCCGTCTCTTTCAGGGTTTATCCCCCTGGTTTTCCCAAGAACCGCTGGTCTTTTTTATACCACGAGAACAGGTGCACTTTCCCAGCCCACCAATTTCGGGCTCCAGGAAATCTTTATGCGGGAAGAAACCAAAAAAACAAACCTTGGTGGGATTCTTCCTCAGGGTCGTTGTCAAACCTGGCTCAGGAGGTACCCACAAGCTCCATCAGTGCAGCTGGAACCCCATGGCGGACCAGTTGGCGGACCGATAACAGACACAGCTCTCTCTCCCGGAAGGTCTCCACCAAGATCATCCTCATACAATAAAAAATGCATCTACCAATATCTCCAATGCATCTAATAGTCGCTCCACAAAATATGTCCCCAAGGGTCCGAAGATACCGGTTTCTTTTCCTTCAAGGAATGGAAAAAAAGAGAAGGAGGAAGGGTCCTGCTTGATGCACCTGGGGCCAGGGCAGGCACCAAGGCAGCCCAAATATCAAAGGAACTCTCAAATATCTCAAAATCAACAAAATTCCGGCTCCTTGTCGCCTATCTGTCATAAAGTAAATCGGTGGCTATTTCAGGGGATAAGGACCAGGGCCGTATTGTATGAGACAAATTCAACTACGCCTCCGTCTAATGCGCTGCCGCGGTGAAAACAAAGTGCAATGCAAGGCGCATCGGCAATCTTGACCGAAAAAGTCAAGGGACTCTTATCTCTTGAACAAGTGGTGCTGCAAAATAAGTTCATTATTCATTGAACTCTAAATAAGGATATCTTAAGGCTCGGTGGTCATGGGCAACTTCAGACTCTTTAGTTCCACATGTTCACGGTGAAATTTTCCGTCTCAAACAGGTTTCCCGTGACAGGGCTGGCATGGATTGGGCCCAGTTCAGGGCTGAAATATCGAGACACTCAAACATTCGAAAGAACCACCCTCATTTGGGCAGAAAGATATCTTAAAATTGAGATTGTCAGCCACTACGGCAATACAGGTTTTATTGTCCGATATCGTTGGTGGGAGTCTGCGGAAAAACCATGATGGAGGTTCCAAGGATACACTGACGTGACTACAGATCCTCTTCTCTTCTGATGGCCCAATAAACGTACCGACCGAAGAGCTGCTCTCAATGATGATCTTCACCTCGACCCGCAGGAAGATGAGTGTAAGATTGAACCATACTTGGCACTTAATGAGTTCTTGAAGGATTTGAACTCCAGTGCAAAAGTGCGATGTGCCTTTGGTGCACAACAAGTTCCACAATCCACCATGACTGGGTCCAGCAACAACAAGCCAACACAGGAATCCCATTTTTTCCAGGAACATTGTCAAAGAGGTTTCGCTTTTTTTGAAAAAACGCCACGTTATCTTTGTTTTGTCGAGGAAGAACCAAAACTTCTCTCTGATGCTTTTTTTTACAACGACCCGCCAAGTCAGGAAGTTTCGAGAACTTTTGTCTCCATATAAATGACACAATGTACACCAGTTCTCTATTTGGAAAAGGCAGTGGAAAAATCAAGACCGACTCAGGGTTTTATTTAAAGCACAAAGTTACCAGTCCCTTGGTGCCATCAACTCTTTGAGACAAAGAAACTCTATCGTTTGGACGTCTCCTTTTTTTAGGAAGATAGTCATTGCCGATACCCTCATCATTCTCGCCTTGTTGGTGATCATTAAAGGAAACCTTAACGTGAGGAATTGTCCGGCAGCAAACAACACAGAAACGCAAACACCCAAGCCCATTTAAAGGAGAATCCAAATCTCTCAGCAGATAAAGCCTTTTCTAATCATAAAAAGGTCAAGGTCAGGAGAAGAAGAAAAAAAAAATCAAGAATCGATGCCTTAACTAATAAATCTTTTAAACTATGTACAAATAGGAGAAAGACTCCATAGGAGAAAGTAATTTTAAAAAGCGACACGCGCACATCTGAGCGGAGAAATGTCTGTATCTGTTCGGGCACAAACCTTTTGGAACAGACATCTTTTTTGAATAGCATTTCAGTGTTCATCATCTGAAAACAGGTGAAACCACTTATGAGTTGTGAAATAGAAAATCAATCCTCCAGATCCCGTGTTTCGTCTCACGTACACCACTGAATTTTCTTATAACCGGTGTTGCGCTGACGTTGCGACTGCCTCCGTAACGGTAGGTCCGAAACGGTCGTAACCTGCGGGGACGGCTGCACTCCCTAAGACCACCATTTGCGGTTTGCCCCCCTCACGGTCGCCACCATAGCGTTTATCCATCCACATCTCGGTACCACCACCAGCGGTCGCCACCATAACGGTTGCCTCCCTCGGTTTCCGCCATAACGGTTGCCTCCCTCTGGTTTCCGCCATAACGGTTGCCTCCACCGGTTTCCACCACAAACGGTTGCCTCCCCTCCGGTCTCTTTTAACGGTTACCCCTCCCTCACGGTCGCCACCAAACCTTGGCACCATTTTTTTAATGGCCGCCATCTGAGCGATCACCACCGTGCTTATTTGCTTCGTTTCCAGGGAAAAGCGATCTCTTCACCGTAGGTAGGTTGGCGGTGGTTTCTTACCAGACCCGCGGATACGCCCTTTCTCTTGATGGCATTGGGGTTGTCAACTTGAACATAGTCAGGAACAAGCGTGCCAACAAGCCATGTTGATTCAAACATTCTTGTGGAAGGAACACCGTCTTTTGCTCATCGTCAATAACAGTTCTGTGAGGCAGAAATAAGACTGCAGAATAACATCAAAACTTGTCCATTCTGAGTGTCGCAGACAGCAGATT
>BIMT01000163.1:0-19605 GCA_005406065.1 Metschnikowia sp. JCM 33374
AGCTAAGGAATCCCCTCTAGACCAGACCACCAAAACTATTGAACTCGAAAGATTTGCTGTTGCTCATACAGAAAGCAGGAATCAGCAACGAAAAGAATCATCACGAGGCTGACTTATTACAGAAGCTTTGATCTGATTGACTCACTCTCACTTCGATAAACTCCACCTTTGATGACAGGTTCCGGTTTGACCTTGTTTCTTCCTTCATGAGTCTTAACGATCAATAGTTCATCGAATTTGCTCAGAAAATTGTATGATGGTGATGTGGGCAGAGGAGGCAATAACCCAAAACGCGAATTCTCTTTTCCATTTACAAGCTCAGTTTAATTGGGTTTGTGGGGTTCTTGCTCCATTTCCTTTTGAAGTCAGAATTTGGCACCACCATAGGGTTCTCCTAAACGCTTTACAAGCCTTGTAAGCAGGCTTACTCATTTGGTGAAATCAATACCATCAAATTTGTGAATAAGGTGAGCAACGTTTTTTAACGATTCAGGAATATACCCCCATCCGAGACATGGCGGAAATAACCCAAGTGGGTTGGTTCTCAGAGATCCATCTACACGTTGGGGATTCTGCTGTAGGAAAGTGTCGCCTGTGGGGCTGGGAGTGAGTATCACGAAGTCCTTGCCACATTGCCACAGAACGAGATGCAAATCACTGGCTGGAACAACCCTTCCTGCAATACACCACCAGAAGAAGTCATTTGAGGTTATGCTGTTGCAACTCGCCATGATTTAAACCATCAGAGCTATAAAGAGTTGGCTGGATACCTATTCCAATAAGCGCCAACTTATTTTCCAATATAATGCCTTCTATCTTGATGACATTAAGAGCTAGCACGTATGCACAAATAAACAAGGCCTATCAAGCCGTTACCCAAATACCGTGGCGTTTCTAATGGCCTAAGCCACGCCCTCAGTTACTGCTGCGAGGCCTCTGTATCTCGATGGAGTAAATCAATACTACATCCGCATAAGATGCATACCCCATCCACGGTTCCACTAGTACTGATCAAAAATCGTCCGGTTTCCTCACGAAATTGCTGAGACGCTACCATGGTGGCCCGGAATCACGTAGAATGGAGTAGCCCTCTTTAGCCGCGGCAGTCTCTTGTGTAAACTCGTCGTAGAGATTGTTGTAGACGGATGTTATCATTTGACCCACAGAATAAAAGAAATTGTCGTTAGGCATCACCGATAGCGCACTCACGGGACCAGAGATCTTTGGGAACATTAGTCTTTTCAGCACGTTTGGGAACTCGGTTGCCCGCTTGTTGTTCGTAGGCATTCTCAGCGAAACTCTCCACGGTACTGTTTCTGCGGCCCGTGAATCGTCTAAATCCATTAGCGGCCATGCACATGGCGGGGTGCCTTCGGGGACACGATCTTGAGGCAGGAGTGTCCTGAAACCCTGGCATCCCAAATGTTGATTGCGCCATCTATACTGGACTCATGAAGATCTTCTTGTCGTCGGTGATGGCTGTAGTTCTTCTGTGCGGACGCTGGATCTTGAAATGTTTGCATCTGTGTCGCCATTTGTCGTCGTCTTCTTGATCGCTGCCAAAAGAGAGTCGACATCGCTATTAGGGTCTTCAAACGTCAAGTCGGTCAAACCAGTGGGCCGGAACTGGATGCTGGATATCTGGCCCGTGCTGCCGCGATATAGGTTTTCGTTTTCCCGTATTGAGGTCCCACTCACGGATAGTCTTATCCACAGCCCCGACAATACAGAGTTTTGTGCATGGGACGAGGCAGAGCGAACCAGGTGACCCGATTCTAAGGGTTCTGCGTGTTTGCGTCATGATGGAAATAGTGATGGATGGCCCCTCGTTGTAGATCATGGTGAAATGCCTCCAGTAGTCAGACAAACACCATAGGCCATTGCGCTCAACATCGAGTATACTGGGTTTGTTTTGGCTCGTAAGAGCCAGGCCGTGGTGAAATCCGATTCTCGGAACTTGGGGTTCTCGTTTAGGATCTGCTTTTAATTCATGGGCTGTTCGTTTTCCCAGTAGAACCAATGACACCTTTTGTTGATGTTATCCATGAGGTTGTGTTTCTAGGCGGTAGGCGGAGCCTTGCCGTCAATGGACGCAGCAAAATCATATTTCCGGATAAACCCATCTCCCACCCGTGAGGAGCCATTTGGGGCCTCGGAAATGGCCACCGCGTGGCATTGTTGCATGGGGCACTGCTGACGGGCACATGTCAAATTCCGTGGCTTTTGCACGGCCTCCGAGCCTTTGCTCTGATGCCAATGCTATCGACCTTTGCTGGTGGTTTTGCAAGGTTCAATCCTTATTTTGGGGAGTGTGTTTTCCAGGCCGTTGGTATGGTCATTGTTAGCCAGATTTCCCGACGAGCGTTCCGGGTGGGAGCCATTCTGGGAACTTGCATAGAGCCCTATTGTGGCATCATTCTGATTGTTTTCGGGGATTTCCGTTCTGGTTTTCGGCTCTGGGGCCGGTGGGTTGGTTACCATTGGGGAACTGGGTGTGCGCCATTCTGCTCGTCGGCGTTGTCGTTCTGGGTGGTATTTGCGTGATTGCGCTTGTTCATTCTCGTTGTCGTCGTGTTGTTCATGATCTTCATCGCCATCTTCGTCGCTTCATCGTCATCGTACCGCATCGTCATCTTCCCCGTTTTCTCCTTCCTTCTTTCTCTTCTCCTTTCTTCGTCTCCTTCACCATCTTCTTTCATCTCCTTTCGTCTTCTCCTTCTCCCCTGCATCTTCTTTACCTACCTATCGCCGTCTTCCGTCGCCGTCTTCTTCCCCATCATCATCTTCGTCTTCGTCTTCATTTTCGCCATCCGCCAATCAATATCCCTTTGGTGGCTGTTTTCGCGTTCGCTTATTTTCTTCGTCTATGTCCATATCGGAATGGTCATTTTCATCGTCGAGCATTTCGCCATTTTCACCGACATTATAGAGATCCTCGTCCATTGACATTTCCTGGGCAAATTAAGCGACTGTGTTATGGCCCGGCACGGAGGGGGTGTATCAAATATGCTTTATAAAGCCGTATGCTAATGTTATGTAGTGAGTTTTCGTGAGACCCTGCTGCTGTATTTACCAACACAGGCTGGGACGCGGCTGCGTACCCCGTTATAGTGATGGCGCTTAAGGTGCTCTAGGTTGAATATTGGCAATATATGAGATACACAGAATTAAGAAAAATGGGGTTTGTGGTTTCGTCAGGTGGTTTTAGACTTTGAAGGAATGTGGCTTGAAAACCAGGTGCTGGATTTAAAGAATGGAGGGTCTGTGGGTGTGGTGGAGATACGCTTCCACGATATGTAAAATGGGTTCACGTTCGGGGGGTTAGGTTTTTTTTTTTTCCCTCTTTCAAGTGGATATAAGGGATCACTGTAGCATACATACTTCACGCATGGATTGTTCGACTAGATATGAACACATGTTTTTTCCATCTACCTTTTCCTGTTGATGCAGCCACTGCCAACCACCATTAGATAGCCTCTAGATATGTCACCAAATATCACTGGGCAAATCATGTGGGCGTTTCTAGAAAGAAATATATTATATAGCTTTAGTCCTTTTGGTGCCAGGTCAGCTTATTGCTGTGCTTAAAAAATAGGGCTTTTCTTCTGACATGCCTTCGTTTCAAGTGTTCTGGTACTGGACCTGGACTTTCAAAGCTACAGTTTCACTGAACTTGAATACCCGCGGCCTGACTCTGACCTTAGAGCTAAGATGTCTTTTGCAAATTAAAAAACGTGTTTAAATCCTATCAACTCTTCAAAGCAAGGGTATTGTTCTGACTCTTCTGGATCTTTCTCAACAGTTCAGCCTTCCTACTTGGACCAATAGTCGCAGTGTTGCGTGGACCTTCTCTCTCTTTCTGTGGGTGGTTTGGTCTTGCACTCGCATCGCTTAATACACTTATAGTACGGATGCATTTTCGAGACACACAGCCCCTGGCTTCACACTGGGAAAATGGGTGACACAGTTCTACACAAAGTGGCAGTAATTGGGGCCTTCAACACTTCGCACACCATCAATTGTAATGTTTGCACCGATGGCTTGGGACGGCACTTGACGATGTCCATAAACTCAAGCAGATGCGGTCCTTTTCCGCTGCAACTCGTCCATGTCTCCTGCAACTGGGCATTGCGCAGTTCTTGTCTTTCCTTTCGGTGCGGGCCTCTTCATAGACTCTTCAATGTTGCACATCCATTGCATCACAAACCGCAACTGTATGTCTTCCACGTATTCTGTCAGTACACCAGCGACGGAGTTTTTGGGAGGCAACGTTTGGGCAAAATCAGCCACACGTGACTGGTGTATACTTATGATTACTTACTTCTTTTGTACGCCTCCAACTTTCTACCATTGGAAGGTGAAAAGTTCACCAGATACCGTTGAACGTCTTCTTCTTTGTTATAAGCCACCTTCACCACACCAGGGTTTTGCCTGGTTGTTGTTTTAAGCTCGAAGAAATTGTCTCTTTGTCGTTGGCTTTGACCAATTCTCGTTCGTTTGCCCATTAATAATTGTCACTAAGAATTAAGTGGTAATGGCAGCTGCAAATGGGAATATGCAAATTAGAGTGATTGCAAATGGGAATGATTGCAAATGATAGTGATTAATGTCAGTTAATGCAACGATGTTCGGTGACCTTATCAATCCTGTTTGTTGATAAATGTTAATAACCACAGAGAAAAAAAGCTCTGTGTCCTTTGGGTCGACCCTCCCATGTTTGTCTTTGTAGGTTCTGCGCTTATTATACGCCAACTTGTTTAGAGTAAGAATACATGAACAAAAAAAAAACGAAGATGTGGTTCTGGGGTAAGCGTTTAGTGGGGAAGTATTTTCCTTTATATGGTAATTTTGGGTATGGGGACATTTTTTATTTTACTCGGTAATCTTACCCTGAAAACACACCATGGTCAGGCCCAGAATATCGTTATATCGGAGGGTCGTGTTCGACCAGTTGGGCCAGTTGGGCCAGGCCTCTGGCTTAAGCAAGCCCACATGGCTAACTGCAGATTCGCCCTAGTTTTTTCTTCTACATGGGTCAACATTTTTTGATGATTTAGGGGCAGGATTTTCAGAACAAAATTGTCCGTGAGGTGGAATTGACGCCCAAGGGTTTTGAAATCTTCTCCAATTCCTTTGCCATTTGGGAATAAACCCACCATGAAAATGATTCTATGGTTTGATATAGATGCGTTTGGAAAATACTAGCCTCTATGGTTGCATTTGCCATGTCCCATTCCCATTTCCCAAATAATCCCAAACTATTCACAACAATAATGTAAATAAAAAGAGCCAAATGGAGACAAAATTAAGTGTGAATTGACTCGCCCTATTTAGGCAGTATCATGGTGAAATTTAGTAGGATTGGATTTACCCTCGTGAAATTTCCTTACTTCTTAAGTACAGGTTAAAGCGTGTTTAGAACACAGCCTCACTCTTCATAACTGTAGGTATTCAGTTTCTCAGTATTAGCAGAAAGTCAGAATCTTCCCTCGGAATAATGTTACACCTTTGTCCCGACCAACTGGCGAACCTTGGCAGCCAAATCAAGTCCGCACTTGCTGTTGCTGCGAAAAGTAAAAATTGGTTTCAAATACCCCAAAGCACCCACAAAACTACATCCATATAACAATCTACAGAGCAATTTAACATACATGTTCTCGGCGACATAAAGCCAAGCCAGACTAAACGCATAGCAACCCAGCACTCGTAGATCAGGAGAGCAAGCTGGCTGTACTCAACCAACTCCTCCTTCTTGAACCACAAACCAATCTCCTTGTTGGCAGATCAAACAGAGTCGGAACCGTGGCAAACGTTTCTACCCATGTCAATGGCAAAGTCACCTCTGATGGTACCTGGGGCAGATTGCAATGGGTTGGTGGCACCCATGTCTACTACTTGCGACAACGTCCTTACCCTCCCAGGGTGGCCAAGACTGGGCCAGACAACATGTGGGACAACAAAGATGGGAAGAAGGCTTCTCTTGCAAGTCGTCGTAGTGGTTTCTCAACAAGGACGGTAGGTTGGCACAACTTAATAAACCAACTTGAAGCCTCTGTTCTCGAATCTGGAGGGATGGAAGAAATCCTCTTTGGACACCGTCTGGCTTGATGGCAATGAAGGTTCTCAGTGTTGAACATTTTGTTTGTGGGGAAGAGGTGGAGGAGGAGACGGGAAAATTTTCTTCACCACGACCTCTCGACGCGAATTGCAATTTGGGCGCCGTCACGTGCCCGCAGCCGTCTTCGGCCAATGCCAATCACAACTGGGGGAAGTAAGGGGGGCGTTTTTTGGTTCTAGCCATGGCTTATGTGTTAGAATTTTTTATTTTCTTTTGTTGCTACTTTTTTTTATGAATTCCTTTTTTTGCTCTTAGCTTGGTTGCTTGCTGGCTGCTGCTGTCAAGCGTGGGCCAGTAACCATGCACGTATTGTTTCCTGGTGCGCGGGAGGAAACAATACAGTACCCTACATTCTTGCATTAATAAAAAAAAGAGGTTACTGAATGTGAGGCAATGGGCTCTTTCGTAAAAGGTCGTAATGTTTCATGTTTTCATTATTTTCTTTAATTCGTGTTCTACCGTACTAGCACTGATAGCACTATACTGAAGTAGCAGTATACTGAACCAGCACTATACTGAAATAATGGATAGTCTGTAGATCAGACAGGACCCGAACCTCAGGGCCTCATTATAGCACTGAGCAGTACACTCCGGTGCTCTAGGTCAAACAAAGATGTATGAAGCTTAAATCCGCACTATCGGGCCTTTTTAAATCAATAGCAGACACAAAAAATACAAATGCATTAAACTGGAATGAAAAGGATGATTTAATCCTTGTTCTCCCCGTCTCCTCCAGAGTCCACCGTCCAGGGTCATAAAGGCATAGGCCAATGCGTAACATCAGCCTAAAGCCTCAGTGTCATTTCCACCCACACTGTAAACACCACTTCTTCTCCACATTATGCCCAACACGCCGTGTCCCCGCCAAGGAAATCGGAAAAAACAGGCCCCACCACGCCATTGGTTCCTTCTGAAACACAGAACAAAAAACAGTTCTGCCAAGCTTGAATATACTGTTTCTAAGCCTCTCAAGATGGAGGTGCTTTCTGGCCAGCTCATCTGGCCCACAAAGGGCAACGATGAAAAGCTCCTAGAGGCTAGGTTTGAGATCTGGACTCTTCAGAAACGCTGGAAGGAGGAGAAGGAGCTCTCGTCTTTTCTTGAATTGGAGCAGTGGAGGTGTAAATGAATGGTTTTAGTGGTATTTTCAAACTTTGTCTGGAGCTGATGATGGAGATACAACCGAAAAAAATGGTTGTCTTTTGTTTGATTCCATAGACATTTGGCATTTCAGGAATCTAATGAATGTCAAATGCCTTTTTCTTCCGTTTTTCTGCTGTTTTTCCGTCTGTTTGCCACACACCTTCACCACAGATTTATACCAATTTCATCCACCAACAAGTTTGACGTGACACACAATTTCACAGAAACATTTCACTCGGGACCATACCATAGTGTGTATTCCTCCCATGGTTATTCTTCAACTGGTGTTGTAACCACGGGAGGTGTAACATTTACGCTTCTGCTCAGCTTTCATCACTGAAAGCACCTTACAAAAGTATGGCACTCATAGCTCCTGATTTTCTGAAGCGTATGTCAAGTGTTATTCTAAATTCGAGATGCTTCGTTTTGATTCAAACGGTGCTTGATTCCATTATCTTCAAAATCCAATAGTTTATCAAAAGCGACATCAAACCAGCTACAGTAAACGTCATGGCCACCTGAATATTTGCCTATTTACATGAACTTTAAATATCACCCAGTGCCTGTTGACATACGTGGAGTTCCATCCAGAACCAATTACCTTCTTCAAGAAGTTTTCACTGACTTTTTTACACAAACCCTTGTCCACCCCAGTGGTTGGTCTATTTATGTTTTCTAATCCATGCGGTGGTTCGATCTATTGACCGCTTCGTTTGTGTTTGTCAAAGACCCTACGTTTTCATGGCCTATTCTTGTTTGCTTCTGTCGCCTTGAAGTAGTCATCCATCTTTGAGTCCTTGTTGAAATAGTGGCCATCCCTAAGAGTGTCCCAATCGTTGATTCTCTCTGCAATCCGGGCCTTTTCTTCTTCAGGCCTCTCACGATCAAGTCGTCCTCGCAGGCCAATGGGACAAGTGGATGGAGCGATTCTGCGAGTGCAACGATGGTCTCGACTTGCTTGTGGGCAGTTTCATTTATCTTGACACCATCGATTCCTGTTTTGAAATTGATCTGACTGATATCGATATCGTCGGTCTTCTTTCCCTCGTTCAAATGAATCACTCTATCTTTTAGTTTTTGCTAACCGTCGAAAATATGGGTTGCGTAAATCACACAACAGTTTCTTTTCTTTTTCAAGTTCAAGAGATTCTGTCTGACAATGACGTCAAGGTCCACCGTCACTTCATCCAATAAAAGCAATTTCCATGGCTTGAGGTAACCCCATCACCAATTGAACTCTTCTGCTCTCCGTCGGAAATGAACGCCATCGACCAATTGGGATCCAAATCGAGAATGCGGATAAGCTCGTCTCTTCTTTCTTCACGATAGATCTCTCCCCAATGGACGAAATCAAAAGTTTCACTGGAATATCTCTCTCCACCATTGTTCGCCCACTCTGTGCCCAAGTACGACATATAGTTATTGATATCAGAGTTTTCATGGCTGTTTCTGTTGATTGAGAATTCAAACGGATCAGATCCCCGAGTCTGAGTTTTCCCTGCTTAATCAAGGTTTTGCCTGCCAAGATCTTAAGCAACGTAGACTTTCCTGCTCCATTGGGTCCACCAATAAATTTGTTGCCCATGGGATCTGAAGATTGATATCCTCGAGGCCTCTTATTGGAAAAGACATAGTGAGATTCGTGGTCTCCACTGCGTATTTAGTTGTGACATTATGGGCAACTGATGAAGTACTGCTAACGATATACGATCTCGGGTTATTTCACCGGGGAGGCGTACAGGAATTCATCAATGAGTACTTGTTGTGCGTGTAAGATGCAGGCTGCGTCGTTGTGCATGAAAACAATTGTTCAAATCACATTACCATGAATTGTTACTGCTATTTTGTCTACGCCAATGTCTCTGCTTCAATGATAACTTTGTGTCTACGTGATAACATCTGGTTATATGTTTATTCCCAGGACATTGGAATTTGACTTTTTTAGTTGGCCAACTATTCTTCATTAAATCAGTGATACTTTGTAGTCCTGTACTAATATTCCAACTCCTCGATCCACCTGAGTGCATCAGTCCTGACCGGTTCATTTTCAATGTCCTCGAAACTCTTTTCACGTCAGAGAAGGTCGCATATTGTAGCTTAAACTTTCTAACGTATGTTTTCAACAACCTTTGTATTCATAGAAAAGCCATTGCAAATCAATCTTTTCCATGAGTTCGGCGTTTTCAATGTCTTCATTCGAGAAGTCCTTAGTGATCTGGACTGGGCTCTTTACTGGATCCTCTGGTGATAAGCTCTTGAGGGTAGTGTTCAAATTTTGAACAATGAGACTGAAAAGCAATCACATCTTTGAACCCCTCACTCTTAGAACTTGCGCTCAACACTCTGTTCATAGACTCCATACAAGAAACATTATTTATGATGAGAGTTGGTCCACTTTAAGAGCCTTTTGGATAAGCAACTGCGGATTTAAAATCTGGAACTCAATGAGGTATTCCAAAATCAAGAATGCAACTTGTGGCTGGTGCACAGATTCTCAAGATGGAGTCAACAATGACTGTCTCAAGTCGATTTGCTCCTGGGTCCCAACTCAGGAACAAAAAATCGTTACCACTAACCCTGTAATCCTCTTCAGTCACCTTCATACCACTAATAAACTTCAACTTAGCAACGTCTCTGTTGATGATACCACTGAGGTAAATGGATCTGGATCCGATGTATGCGTAAGTTTGAAAAACAAGATTGATCAAGACCTTTTCGGTGTCGATGTTTACAATGGTAGACTTGATTGATTCCTCGGTTTCATTCACCATGTCATTGAACTGTTCGTTTGATCTCCAGTTAGCAATAATGAAGTCATAAAGCTTGTTGGCGACTTCGTTGAGCATTTGATTAGAACTCGTAGATAAGTTCTTCTTGTGCAGAGACCATCGGTTTTTGTCTAAGCGATTCCACACGGTTATTGATTGATGTGGTGATGATTGTTTTCAACTCCTCATTCTCTCCGCCGTAAAGGCTATAGTCATAGATTGATCATGTAGTTGGTAGAGTCGGAAATAGAAATGTCCAAATAAAAACTCTTCAATGCGACAACTCTGCTTTCACCATCTTCACCTTGCGACATCGTCACAAAGCTGTCTCTGATTCTGGATTTGTTGGACAATCTGATCTCTTTAGCAATCAAGTTTTGAAGTTCTTCTTTGGTGGTCAAGTTGGAATACTTGATGGAGTCAGCAACCCACTCGTTCCAACTGAAATCGAAATGGAGATTTGCGTGGTCATCAATCCATGAACCGGATCTTCAGCTCGTAGTCGAAAGTTTCCAAGTTGTTATAGAAAAACGGATGGCTCTTCGAACACTGGTGCGATGATTCGGGGCTTTCACGACAACAAAAATGAGCACAGTATAAAGTAGATCTCATAATACAAAAGATTTGGGAAGCTGGAAAAAAATCATGGTTTAGATACTTTCCGGCAACGTCTTCCACGGTGAGTTGGTTTTCTCAGCATCGTTATCAGCAATATCAGTGGTCAATTGTGGACCCAGGCGGACTGAACAAGTCTCTTGAGCAGAACAAGTCCAAGATGGATAATTGGATGGACGCTTCTTTCTGGTTGAAAGACATATTGGTCAAGATATCAAATGCGATATCTTTGAAAAACAAGCCAATATACGATTCAATAGGAGGCACTGTTTCAAACGACGTTGTTGTGTTGTACACCTGGAAGAGTAAACGAGGATGCTCGTACCACAAGTTGTCAATCAACCCCACAGGCCTATAACGCTTCAAGTCGTCTATTCAGGAATGGACAATTGTGGCAACAGAATGTTTCACGACTTCCGATGAAATGGTTATTTTTTTGAAGAGCATTTGAAATCACCTCTATGAGGTCCTTGAAATCTACAAACACAGACGATTTCAATGACGCCCAGTCTTTGGCGGGTGTTTGTAATGAAACAAGAGCAGGCAAATCAAATTGACGATTTTCTGTGGCTTGTAGAGTATCGGCGAAGTTCGAGTTCTTGGAGTCGAATGGTTCCAAAATGGACACGTTCTGGCACTGTCGTTTTCAACAATGGTGAATTTTGGGCCAACTCAAACAACTCGTTAGCAGTTTCGATCGTCGATGGGAGATAGTCGCTGGCAAATAAGTAAGGGTAGCCACAAGAACATTATAAAATCTCCTCGGCCAAACCGCTACGGGCAGTAGGGTTTTTGTAATTCAATGGCAGTGTTCAAATTGCTTAAAGATGTTTTGCAACGGCATTGTTCTCGATAATTGGAGACAAGGCAGCCAAGAACTTCAGAAGATGGATTTCAGGATGTTGAAGATACCAACGGTTCCACATCGCTGGTGGATGCACGGCGGCTCCGCGACGTCCGCGAGTCCTGGGATCACGATCTCCCGCCCAGCATCGGCGATACCATCTCTGGCCTTTTTCAACAGATCCAACTGCTCTTACCTGGGCCTTGGCCGGAAATACTCGAAGTACATTACTTGGCCTGCAAAGTTTTTAGCACATTACAGATGAAAATCGCCAGCCAGATGATTTTGCGGTTACCAACCACGGCGTAAAAGTAACGTCGAAAGGACAGCTCACGCAATTTGTCAATCAACACCGAACTCGGCCAATTGGGTTGAGATGTAACGAAATGTATCTGGTTTGTCCGTTGGGGTTTCCAATTCTTGATATCTTTACAGATATTGGTGATGAAGCTCGGGAGTGTACTCTTTGAGCTCCTCTTGTGCTCATTGTAGCCATCCCCATTGACTGCTGGAACTCGTCTCTTGTTGGATCGGGATTCTCCATTGGGTGTTTTGATGTAATCAAGGGTTTGATATTATGTGAAAAGATGGAATTCCAGGTGAGTTTCCCTCACTTTTGAAAAATGGGGTGTATCTGCAGGTCTGGTCCAGGATAATCCTTGGGGCAACTGGCTATTTTTTTTTTTTTGACAAGTCTATTCAATTTTTCTTGTTTATTAGAATTTTGTATGTTTTAAAAACAAATTTGTTTGAACTAGCTTGAGTGTGAATTGTGGCTTCTTGTGTTCATGAGGGGTTGGGTTTTATGCAAAATGTTACTTGTGCTGAGCAAACAATTAATTTAAATAATAGCCATATTTGCTGATTTTAGAAGTAGATACTCAATAAGTGGATTGCCATAGAATAGAAAGAAGAGGATTAAGGAAACTAAAACGAATTGAGTGTTAAGCTAGCACATTCAGAGCATTTTCATATGCTTTTTCCAGAACCACAAGTCTGCATTTTGCCTTGAATATTTTCGCCTTTAGGAATGGGTTGCAAGTTTCTCTCGTTTACATAAGCATATGGAAATCGTAAGGGATATTCCGTTTTCTTCAGGTTCATTATTGAAAAAACGATGGCAGAGAATGATAAATTAAAAATATTACCAAATTCTTCCTTTTCCCAACATTCTAATTATTATGTACGCATCTGCATAATTTGTTAGAACGTAATGACCTTTTGATTATTATAGGTATGTGTATTGATGCCTCGTATCAACTCCTGAAGAAATATTTTACTACAGAGAAAAACTCTTTCTTCTTCCATCGTCCGAGACGTTTGGTAGGCCACACACGCGCCATTCAACTCATGACGTGGCCGTCACGTGGTGTACTGCGTCACGAACTGCCACTGCGCTTTCTGCCAGCGGCTGACACTCCCATTCCCGTGTGTTATTCTCCACTGGACAATAACTGCGCATGTTTTAGCGCCCGTATCATGAATTTTCCATCGAATCCTAAATATGGGTAATGGCCCATTAATTCTGGTAAGTCCCTTCGTGAGTGTATCTGCCACGTTATCCTCTGTACCGACCAGCTCAACTGTATCTCCGATCAGGACCTTTTCCTGGACGTGTTTACTTCACGTCTAGGTGCTTGACTTGGTTGTTCCCTGTTCCGTTAACGCTAAGGACGACTCCTCTGTTATCTTCTAAGATCTTAGGTACTTCAACTGTTTCGATCCCGAGCTCCTGGAACAAATCTCTTAAACAACAAACCAAATCGTTTACCGTAGTTAACGACATATTCAGATGCGTATTACTGGTTGTCGCTAGCGTCTGCTTCTGATTTCCACGCTATTGGCGTACCATTGAGGTGGATGTATCGTCCTCGACTTTCTTCCTTCTTCCGCGAATGATGCGTCTGCAAATGCGTATGGTTTAACTTTGTTATCGGGTGATTTTCACGTATCTCGATCGCAAAGTCTTTAGTGTCTCAAGTATAATAACACTCTCTTCAATTGCGCTAGATCAACATCTCTCTTTCGTCAACGACCCAAATTTACTCACACAAAACCTAAGTCAGGTCGACTTATTCCCGCTAACCAATTATATGACCCTAACTCTGGTACAAACGTAACTCTTCATTTGATCTTCTGTTCGTACGCACTTCGATCACTTAAAGAAGACGGTCTGTGTCTCTTGGGTCATGAATCTCTCAAATTTTCCAAGTAATTCATCGATATACTTCTTCTGATGTATGTATTTTGTAGCCGTCGATTCGATCGATTTTGTACTCCACAAAATCTTTTTCTCCTAGGTCCTTTATCTTTATCTTTGCTGTCACGCATGTACTGAAAGAGATCTTCGTAGTCTTTCTCGTCCTCTACTCCAACTAACAAATCGTCGACATACAATGCGATGATGACTCAGTTCCTCTTAATCTTCCTGATATACTTCTTCTTTCCAGCCTCACTCTCTTGGAAGCCATTTCCTCTCTTTTCTTTATCATGAGATACCAGCGCTTCTGCGTTCTTTAAACCGTATAGTTTTGGTGCACATCCATATTTCGGTCATCGCCCTCTAATTCCGCTCGGTGGTCTCACGTAAAATTTTAGGCTCGAATGGAGATATGCACTTGATACGTCATCGCCTGAGCCCATTCAGCTTGATCGGATGCAGTCATAAATCTGGAGACTGTCTGGCAGGCACTACGGGTGAGTAGGTCTCTTCTCGTTCAATCTCTTGTTTGAATCCTTGAGCAACAAGTCGTGCACCTTCCCGTTTGATTTCTTGTCGTTGACGTCCTCGGTGTACACAATCTGGTGCCTATAGGTCGTTCTGCGTTGCACATGCTTTTTATTCTTCACTTCTATTCTGTAACTTTGCGTATTTCATCCTCTTCAGCCTGTTCCACCGCTTCATTTTCATATTTCTGGATCAAATAGTTTCTCATGTTTTTTGATTTCTGGAGTGGCTTGTTGTATCTGTTTCTGTTCATTAGGTGCCACCTGATCTGGTGTCTTGTAACAGATGGATCCTCCAAGATTGAGCTGATTGACCACATCCAAAATGTTTGCGGTAGGCCGAATGCAGTTGGGGTGGTTTTGCACTGGACAGTGGGATGGTTCAGTTGGCACGTTGCCAATTAGCGACGTTTCTGGAGTCGGGTGACGTTACGGAGGTTAACATCAATCGTCGGTTCCGTACTGTCAAGTCCAATGGTCCGTGGTGGACAGGAACAAGCTGAGGACTGACCTTATGCATTGAGCATGAGTGGGTCAGCTCCCATGGTTTGAGGAACGGGATCAGTGTATTAGCGGTGTAGGTCAGCTCCCATGGTGATGGGTCGGGGGAGGGCTCCCATGGTTGGCAGTACGTCGGCTGGGGCGTCGGCGACCAGCGAGGTGATGTGCGTCGAAGCAAGGTTCAGTGGTGGTCGGTCAGGGAATGCGGCTGTGGCATCGTGGATGGGGCGGACGAATTTGTGCGATTCCTCGCGGGCGGGTATGAAGTGTTCGCACGTCACTGTACTCGTCCTCAGAGTCGTGCGCCGTTGCCATCATTGTCCAGGACTGTCCAAGATGTTGTCCAACGACAGTGGTTGCCGGTCCATCCAGGTCATCGGTGCTGAAAACGTCCGTATCTGCTGCGGTGTGTGCAGGTATGGTGTCTGTCGTGATCGGGTCAAACTCCGCGGAAGTTACCAGGTTGCAGGGCTAAAGCGTTCTTTATATGCGATGTGCTGTGGTGGAAATTCTTCGGAGGTCATCAGCAGTTCAGGACTAAAATTTCCTGGCGGACGACATTGGCTGGTGTAACGTGTGACGTGAAGTCGATGGAAGTGAGCAGCAGTTCAGGGCTGAAGAGTGGTCGCAACGGGTGGGGCTCGTTCAGGGGTCATTTCCTCGTCGGTCATTTCCTCTTCGGTGGGAATATCGATAGAAACCCGTCTGCGGTGATGAGTTTCCGGCCGGGTTGTTGGTGCTGGCATCATCGCGGATAAGTGATCATACCTTCTTCTTCGATCTGGTGACGGCTTCAACGTATTCACGGCGGATTTCATCAAAAGAGGCGTCAAATGAACAATGTAAGCTACCGGCTGATTTCGATCAGCAATACGGTAGTCGATGTATTGAGTTATCATGTCAGTCCAGTGATTAGAGCTTTGTCCATAATTCAGTTCGAATCTTTTTGAGGAACGGCATTAGCAGTGTTTTCTGTGGCAATCTAGCAGCTGGAGGCCCTGTCGAAGATACTGATTGGATAGTGATTCATACCCTTGTGCAAAAGCCGTCCTGAGGATTTGTTGTCTGCGTTCATTCACAGCGATCAGTAGCAGTCTGCAATCGCTTGGATACCTTAGTTCACTAATTGGCCAATACACAACCCGTATGAAGCCTGTACGCGGATGATGTTCCCGAATTCGTCACGATGGCGTTCACTAACACCTAACTGGTCATTTTAAGTTCGACACGTTTTGCTCGGAAATCAGTGATCTGCTGCGACTTGGCGCTTCAGGAATCTGCTGCCGCAGGGTTAACCAGTTCTTACGGTGCTGTTTTCCTGATAATCTATGGGTTTTAAGAAAGTTCCTTCTAGAATGGCATCTCGTCCGGAATGTGTTCGAAGATTTATCCAGGATCTCTTTCGTGATCGTCTCGCGTATCTCCATTGCATCAGGAGCGATTTTTTTCGGCGGGTTTCCCCGAAAGCCAAAGTTCAACTGTATCATCAACCTACGTCCCCGTCCTCAAGGGCCACGATCCGATCGTTCACAAAGCTGTGAAACGCATTTGGGCTTCCCGTGCCCTCAGTCACAGCCTGCCGGTCATGTGTGAGCAAAACTCTGACCCTGGGTTTTTTGCCCAGGCAGGGCGTGTTCGTCGACGTGTGGGGCAACAAGTCGCGCTGCCTGCTTACAATGTGAACTGGGCTCAGCGTGAAGTGGCGGCCCGGGTTCTACGGTTTTGATTTGGAACCATGGTTGCTTTCCACTTTGCTTTTGGACCTTGGATTTGGCTGACGACAGGGTTGGGAAACGGTAGTGGCCGTTGACCGTCAGCCGTGGCAAATCCGTGTGCTGCTATCTCTGGCGGCTAAAGCGGCGCATGTAAATGAACTCATGGTGAAACTGATATTTTTCACGGTATTCTTTAGCGAAGCCATTTTTCCATACGGTTGTTTGAAATTTGTCCATAAGATGTACCACACTATTAGAGGCGTACGTACCAGCAACATGCCGGGCAAGCAGGTGGGCTTGAAGTTTTCATTCACTTGGGTCAGTGCATTCAGTAATTGTACTATTACGTCGCTACCGAATATTGGCATACCGCGATTTATCTTGACCTTTTACCATAAAACTGTGCCTTTGGGTGTACTGCCCTCGGAATTTGGTACGCCGTGTTGTGTGCTAGGATCGCTGTCACGATGGCAGGGCTGGTTTCCAGAACCGCATCATTTGTGGTGGCGTCATCGAACAATGAGAGATGGCAAAATGCCCCATTCATGCGCTCAGCGAGTCCGTTCAACCGCGTGGTGTGTAAAGCTGGGATCTTATCAGCAACAATAATTGAATTCTTCTTTTAAAGAACTTCTCAGTGGGCAATTCCGTGCCGTTTGTCCTTTGTTATGGAACACACATTTATTGCTCACCGAACTCATTCTGGATACGCTCGATTTCCATCTTTTGACATCTTCAAAAGTTCGCACTTATCTGTGTTCATGACACGTGCCAGATGGTAAAACCCGTCGGCAATGGAGTGTAACATGCCTCAGTTTCGAAATCCCATCAGATCCATGTGAAGTCGATGTAAAAGGGATACTTCGGTGGGTTAGATGGATGCCCATTACTGACTCATCGCTTTTGCCCTTTGTTCAAGCCCAGCTCGGACGGTTGCGTATGGCTGTCCTCATCGGCTTTGGTGAAAGGTATTTGGTTGTCACAAACGCCTTTGTCATTATTTACTTCACGTGGGGTGACATGGACTCTGTATATTATACGCATTGAATTTTGTCTTTCTTGGTTTTGAAGACCAACAAAACCTACCATCAGATGGAAGTATTTGCCTTTTCCATGTACTACCTTCTGTAATACCTTCTTTTTCCGGTATCTGGGTATACGTCACCGTTATCCGGAAAATGGTATGCTCCAGCAAGATCGTGAAAGATCATTATAATAGCACGATCACACTTACGCCTCGACGTTGGCGCATAATAATAACACCGAATAACATGATCACCTAATTTTGATGTGTCCATATCCTTCTGATAAATGATGATGCCCCGCTGTCATGAGATGGATAGGTTGTCTACCATGACTGGAAATCTTGGATGAGGGCCTTGTTGCCTGTCACTTGATCGGCGTCGGTATCGGTATCGTGATGAATTCACTTGTGATCTCCTCGCTTTGGTAGTGGTTTTATCGTAGTTAACTGGAATTTGCCATCGGCTGTTTAGGAAAAAAACTATCATCAACGATTTTTCTGTCTCTGTTGCTGTTGCTTTCAGGGCGATACAATCGCTCTTGTCTCTATCTGTGTTTGCTGTTTCTGGGCGGGGTACAATAGCTCTTGTCTCTGCCTATATTTCTCTCCTGGGACATTTTTGTCACTCTTGTCTCAAATCTATCTTGTCTGTTTCTGTGACGGTGAGGAGGTCTCCGTCTTCTGTCTCTAACGGTGGAATAGTTCTTATTTCAAACTGGTTTTTTTTTAATATCTCCATCAAAGGTAGCTTCACAATTGTGTTTTGTTATTATACAATCTAACACTGCCATCCAATTCCATTTTCCTCTAGCGAGATACTGGGCACCGTCGCGACGATGTCAATCATAAGCAGTAGGTAGGTAGGAATTTATTACCCCGTTTTCTCACTGAATTCCTTGCCCACGAGGTAAGCGGCAGGTTATCTCTCGTGTCTGGCATTTGTTGCATTGTTCCACTTATGTTCTTCAAACAGTTCGTGCATTTGTTTTTTTTAGGTGCGGCTGAAGTCACGGAGAATTTTGTAGATTATATGGCATGGGGTGTGAATCCTATCAGGCCCTGGCAGGTCCTGGCACTGCCTACTGTCAGTTCGTCGTGGACGTAAGGCCAGTTTTTCAGCGCGGTGTGCGTGAACCCGGCAGCACCTTCAGGAGTACGTAATGGATAGAAGTCACTCCTTTGATCGCTTGCATGAACGCGCGATGCGTTTCTGCGTCCTCTCTGCGCTTCTCTGACTTGTCCTGCTTGGGATAATTTTGGCCATTGTTCTCGAATGAACATATCTATCATCCCAAAGGTGTCGACTTTACCACCCAGACACTCGTCTTTGTACCATTTATTGATGATTTTTCAGACCCAATGTAACCACTGATAAGTCTCGAAGGTACGACTCTGGCTTAAGATCGCTTTCGTCTGGATAGTCCTCCTTGAACTTTCTCACCTTTTCGACAATCCTCAACAAACCGGCGTCGCTAGTTCCCTTGTGTAATTGGCATAAGCTGTATCACAAGGTCATCCCTTCCGATGAGGTCCTTTCCCATTCGGAATTTTCCTCTGTGACCAAGTTCATCGCTGCAATCACTTCACCGAGCTCTTGGGGCCCGGATCTGACCTTCACGCTGTTGCGCAAGCAACACAGCTGCCGATGTGGCCCTGTCTATCTCTGAACCAGGAATGGTGTCCTTTAGTTCCAGGAAATAGCGATGAAACATATCTGGGTCGGCTGCCCATTAAAGCTTTGGATATAGTTGTTGCGTATCGCCTTCATAGCGGCTCTCGCGGCTGACCAACTCTTTTCTTAAGTCCTCCACTGGTTTCCTCGGTTCCCGAGATTTCGTCTTTGAATCCTTTTGACAAGGGGCGATATGGGTACCTGGATCAGTGCTGGAATCGTGACCCTATTCTCCTTCACTTTGAGTGAAACGTTTCTTAATGCGACATTTCATTTCATCTCCATATTTCTTCATGTCAGGTGGGGTGCTAAAGGCTGACACGAATTCATCGTCTCGAGTCGCTTTCAGTCCCTGAGAATAACACTTCGTATTCATTCTTAAGGACTCTGTCTTCTGATTTGCCCTGATTTGCTCATGGTGGATAGCAACTCTTAATCTGTTAGAACGTAGTGACCTTTTGAATTATTATAGGTATAT
>BIMT01000164.1:0-23181 GCA_005406065.1 Metschnikowia sp. JCM 33374
CCGAACCACCAAAACTATTGAACTCGAAAGATTTGCTGTTGCTCATACGAAAGAGAATCCAAGCAACGAAAAGAATCGCTCACGAGGCTGACTTATTACAAGCTTTGATCTGATTATGATTCACTCCACTTCGATAAACTCCACTTGACAGATTTGGGACGTTCCGGTTTGACCTTGTTTCTTCCTTCATGAGTCTTAACCATACCTTGATCAATAGTTCATCGAATTTGCTCACAAAATTGTATCCCTGATAGTATGTGGGGCAAGAGGAGGCAATAACCCAAAACGCGAATTCTCTTTTCCATTTACAAGCTCAGTTGTAATTGGGTTTGTGGGGTTCTTGCTCCATTTCCTTTGAAGGTCAGAATTTGGCACCTTGTCTAGGGGTTCTCCAAAGCCTTTACAAGCCTTGTAAAGGCACTTGCTCATTTGGTGAAATCAATACCATCAAATTTGTGAATAAGGTGAGCAACGTTTTTTAACGAATCTGGGAATATACCCCATCGAGACATGGCGGAAATAACCCAAGTGGGACTAGGTTCTGTCAAGAGATCCATCTACACGTTGGGGGACTGCTGTAGGAAAGTCGCCTGTGGGGCCTGGAGTGAGTATCACGAAGTCCTTGCCACATTGCCACAGAACGAGATGCAAATCCACTGGCTGGAATTCACCGCTTCCTGCAATACACCACCAGAGGTCATTGTGAGGGTTATGCTGTTGCAAAACCGCCTGATTTAAACCCATCAGAGCTATAAAGAGTTGGCTGGATACCTATTCAATAAAGCCAACTTATTTTCCAATATATGCCTTCTATCTTGATGACATTAAGAGCTAGCACGTATGCACAATATAAACAAGGCCTATCCGCCGTTACCCAAATACCGTGGCGTTTCTAATGGCCTAAGCCACGCCCTCAGCTGCTGCAGAGGCCTCTATCGATATAAATCAATACAACATACATCCGCATAAGATGCCCCATCCACGGTTCACTAGTACTGATCAAAAATCGTCCGGTTTCCTCGACAATCAAATTGCTGAGCACTCCACCATGGTGGCCCGGAATCACGTAGAATGGAGTAGCCCTCTTCTTAGCCGCGGTCTCTTGTGTAAACTCGTCGTAGAGATTCAAGTTGTAGAGACGGATGTTATCATTTGACCCAGAATAAGAGAAATTGTCGTTAGGCATCACCGATAGCGCACTCACGGGACCAGAGATCTTTGGGAACATTAGTCTTTTCAGCACGTTTGGGAACTCCCTGGCTTGTTGTTCGTAGGCATTCTCAACGAAACCTCCACGGTACTGTTTCTGCGGCCCCACGTAGATCTTGTCTCCGTCGTTGGACCCATAGCGGCCAGCACCATGGCGGGGTGCCTTCGGGGACACCGATCTTGAAAGGAGGATCCTGAAACCCTGGCATCCCAAATGTTGATTGCGCTGCCATACTTCCATGAAGATCTTGTCGTCGGTGATGGTCTTGTTCTTGGATGAGTCTGTGCGGACGCTGGATCTTGAAATGTTTGCATCTGTGTCGCCATTGTCGTCGTCTTCTTGATCGCTGCCAAAAAGAGAGTCGACATCGCTATTAGGGTCTTCAAACGTCAAGTCGGTCAAACCAGTGGGCCGGAACTGGATGCTGGATATCTGGCCCGTGCTGCCGCGATATAGGTTTTTCGTTTTCCCGGTATTGAGGTCCCACTCACGGATAGTCTTATCCCACAGCCCCGACAATACCGAGTTTTGTGCATGGTTGAGACGGAGAACGAACAGCGTCCAGACCCGATTCTAGGGTTGGTTCTGCGTGTTTGCGGCGGTCATGATGGAAATAGTGATGGATGGCCCCTCGTTGTAGATCATGGTGTAAAAAAATGCCTCCCGAAAGTAGTCAGACAAACACCATAGGCCATTGCGCTCAACATCGAGGGTATACTGGGTTTGTTTTGGGCTCGTAAGAGGCAGCCGTGGTGAAATCCGATTCTCGGAACTTGGGGTTCTCGTTTAGGATCTGGCTTTTTAGTCATGGGCTGTTCGTTTCCCATAGAACCAATGACACCTGCTTTGTTGATGTTATCCATGAGGTTGTGTTTCAAGCAACGCAGGAGCCTTGCCGTCAATGGACGCAGCAAATCATATTTCCGGATAAACCCATCCTCCCCACCGTGAGGAGCCATTTGGGGCCCTCGGAAATGGCCACCACGTGGCATTGTTGTTATGTAGGCACTGCTACGACGGGCACGTCAAATTCGTTTTTTGCACGGCCTCACGAGCCTTTGCTCTGATGCCAATGCTAATCTTTGCTGGTTTTTTTGCAAGGTTCCGTCCTATTTTTTGGGGAGGTTTCCAGGCCGTTGGTATGGTCATTGTTAGCAGATTTCCCGACGAGCGTTCGGGTGGAGCCATTCTGGGAACTGCATGGGAGCCCCTCATTATAGCGCCATTCTGATTGTTTTGGGAATTTCCGTTCTGGTTTCGGCCTCTGGGGGCCGGTGGGTTGGTTACCATTGGTACGAACTGGGTGTGCGCCATTCTGCTCGTCGGCGTTGTCGTTCTGGGTGTATTTGCGGATGATGTTGCCTTGAATTCTCGTTGTCGTCGTGTTCATGATCTTCATCGCCATCTTCGTCGCCATCATCGTCGTCACCGCCATCTTCGTCATTCCCCGTTTTCTCCTTCCCTTCTTCTTCTCCTTCTTCTTCCTCTTCACCATCTTTCTTTCATCTCCTTCTTCGTCTTCTCCTTCTCCCCTTCGCCATCTTCTTCTCCGTCATCGCCGTCTTCCGTCGCCGTCTTCTTCCCCATCATCATCATCTTCGTCTTCATTTTCATCGCCATCCCGTCAATATCCCTTGGTGGCTGTTTTCGCGTCGCTTATTTTCTTCGTCTATGTCCATATCGGAATGGTCATTTTCATCGTCGAGCATTCGCCATTTTCACCGACATTATAGAGATCCTCGTCCATTGACATTTCCTGGGCAAATTAAGATGTATTCCGCACGGAGAGGGTGTGTATCAAATATACAAGCCGTATGCTAATGTGCTATGTAGTGAGGTTTTCGTGAGACCCTGCTACTGTATTTACACAACGGCTGGGACGCGGCAGAAGTACTTACCCGTTATAGTGATGTACGCCGGAAGGTGCTCAGGTTGAATATTGGCAATATGTAGATATGAGCACGAATTAGGAAAATGGGGTTTGTGGTTTCATCAGGTGGTTTTAGACTTTGAAGGAATGTGGCTTGAAAACCAGGTGCTGGATTTAAAGAATGGAGGGTCTGTGGGTGTGTGGAGATACCGATATGTAAAATGGGTTCACGTTCGGGGGGTTAGGTTTTTTTTTTTTTTTTCTGTTTTCTCTTTCAAGTGGATATAGGGATCACAGTATGTAGCAATATACTTCACGCATGGATTGTTCGACTAGATATGACACACATATGTTTTCCATCTACCTTTTCCTGTGTGATGCAGCCACTGCCAACCACCATTAGATAGCTCTAGATATGTCATACCAAATATCACTGGGCAAATCATGTGGGGCGTTTCTAGAAATATAATATATATGCAGCTTAAGTCCCTTTGGTGCCAGGTAGCTTATTGCTGTGCTTAAAAGATAGGGCTTTTCTTCTGACATGCCTTCGTTTCAAGTGTTCTGGTACTGGACCTGGACTTCAAACTGCTACAGTTCTCCCACTGAACTTGAATACCCGCGGCCTGACTCGTACTGCCAGAGCTAAAATGTCTTTTGCAAATTAAAACGTGTTTTAAATCCTATCAACTCTTCAAAAAAGCAAGTGTATTGTTCTGACTTCGATCTTTCTCAACATTCGGCCTTCCTACTGGGACCAATAGTCGCAGTGTTGGACACTTCTCTTTCATGTAGAGTGGTTTGGTCTTGCACTCGCATCGCTTAATACACTTATAGTACGGATGCATTTTCGAACCACACACGGTACAGCCCCTGGCTTCACACTGGGAAAATGGGTGACACAGTTCTACATAAGGTAATTGGGGCCTTCAACACTTCGCACACCATCAGGTATTGTGTTTGCACCGATGGCTTGGGACGGCACTTGACGATGTCCGAGAACTCAAGCAGATGCGGTCCTTTTCCGGCTGCAACTCGTCCAATGTCTCCTGCAACTGGGCATTGCGCAGTTCCTTGTCTTTCCTTTCGGTGCGGGCCTCTTCATAGACTCTTCAATGTTGCACATCCATTGCATCACAAACCGCAACTGTTTCTGTATGTCTTCCACGTATTCTGTCCAGTACACCAGCGACGGAGTTTGGGGAGGCAACGTTTGCTGGCCCAATCAATACACGACTGGTGTACTTATGATTATTGTTTTACTTCTTTTTAGCCCTCCAACTTTCTACTGTGTCTTGAAGAAAGTTCCACCGGAAAATACCGTTGAACGTCTTCTTCTTTGTTATAAGATACCTTCACCAACACCAGGGTTTTGCCTGGTTGTTGTTTTTGGCTCGAAGAAAATTGTCTCTTTGTCGTTGGCTTTAGACCGTTCGTTAAGCCGTTTGCCCATATAATAATTGTCACTAAGAATTAAGTGGTAATGGCAGCTGCAAATGGGAATAACACCAAATTAAGTGATTGCAAATGGGAATGATTGCAAATGATAGTGATTAATGTCAGTTAATGCAACGATGTTCGGTGACCTTATCAATCACCAATGTTTGTTGATAAATGTTATATACAGAGAAAAAAAGCTGTGTCCTTTGGGTCGACCTCCCCATGTTTGTCTTTGTAGGTTCTGCGCTTAATATACAAACCGCAACTTGTTTAGAGTAAGAATACATGAACAAAAAAAAAGAAGATGTGGTTCTGGGGTAAGCGTTTAGTGGGAAATATTTTCCTTTATGGTAATTTTGGGTATGTAGGACATTTTGATTTTATAGGTAATCTTACCCTGAAAACACACCATGAGCCCAGAATATCGTTATATCAAGGGTCGTGTTCGACCAGTTGGGCCAGTTGGGCCAGAGCCTCTGGCTTAAGCAAGCCCCATGGCTAGCTGAATTCGCCCTAGTTTTCTTCTACATGGGTCAACATGTGGGTACGATGATTTAGGGGGAGGGATTTTGGAACAAAATTGTCCGTGAGGTGGAATTGACGCCAAGGGTTTTGAAATCTTCTCCAATTCCTTTGCCAGCCTTTGGGAATAAACCCACCATGAAAATGATGGGTTGATAGATGCGTTTGGAAAATACTAGCCTCTATGGTTGCATTTGCCATGTCCCATTTTCCCAAATAATCCCAAACTATTCACAACAATAATGTAAATAAAAAGAGCCAAATGGAGACAAAATTAAGTGTGAATTGAGCCCTATTTAGAGTATCATGGTGAAAATTTAGTAGGATTGGATTTACCACTCGTGAAATTTCTTACTTAAGTACAGAGTTAAAGCGTGTTTCAGAACACAGCCTCACTCTTCATAACTGTAGGTATTCAGTTTCTCAGTATTAGCAGAAAGTCGAATCTTCCTCGGAATAATGTTACACCTTTGTCCCGACCAACTGGCGAACCTTGGCAAATCAATCACTTGCTGTTGCTGCGAAAAGTAAAAATCGACAGTTCAAATACAAAACACCCAAGCACCCACAAAACTACATCCATATAACAATCAGAGCAATTTAATAAAGCTTATATACATGTTCTCTCGACATAAAGCCAAGCCCTAAGACAAACACATAGCAGCCCACTCGTAGATCAGGAGGCAAAGCTGAGAAGCTCAACAGCAACTCCTTTCTTGAACCACAAACCAATCTCCTTGTTGGCAGACTCAGAGTCCCAGGACAGCAAACGTTTCTACCCATGTCAATGGCAAAGTCACCTCTGATGGTACCTGGGGCAGATTGCAGCATGGGTTGGTGGCACCCAAGATGGCTCTACTTGCGACAACGTCCTTACCCTCCAAACGGTGTGCCAAGACTGGGCCAGACAACATGTGGGACAACAAAGATGGGAAGAAAGGCTTCTCTTGCAAGTCGTCGTAGTGGTTTCTCAACAAGGACTCAGTAGGTTGGCACAAATACCAACCAACTTGAAGCCTCTGTTCTCGAATCTGGAGGATGGAAGAAACCAATCCTCTTTGGACACCGTCTGGCTTGATGGCAATGAAGGTTCTCGGTGTTGAACATTTTGTTTGTGGGGAAGAAGAGGAGGAGGAGAACAGGGAATTCTACCACGACCTCTCGACGCAATTGCAATTTGGGCACGCCGTCACGTGCCCGCCATTCCCACATTCGGCTGCCAATCACAACTGGGGAAAGTAAGGGGGGCGTTTTTTGGTTCTAGCCACTTATGTGTTATTTTTTATTTTCTTTTGTTGCTACTTTTTTTTATGATTCCTTTTTTTGCTCTTAGCTTGGTTGCTTGCTGGCTCTGCTGTCAAGACGTGGGCCAGGTAACCATGCACGCATTATTGTTTCCTGGTGCGCGGGAGGAACAATACACAGTGAGCACCACATTCTTGCATTAATAAAAAAACAAGAGGTTACTAAGATATTGGCAATGGGCTCTTTCGTAAAAAGGTCATGTCTTCATGTTTTCCTTATTTACCTCTTCATTCGTGTTCTACCGTACTGGCACTATGCTGAAGTAGCACTTTATGCTGGAAGTAACGGTATGCTGGAACCAGCACTATGCTGAAATAATGGATAGTCTGTAGATCAGCCAGAACCAGATTATCAGGGCCTCATTATAGCACTGAGCAGGCACACCTCGGTGCTCTGAACGAAACAAAGATCAGCGCTGCAACCTTAAATCCCGCACTATCGGGCCTTTTAAAATCAATAGCAGACACAAAATACAAATGCATTGAAAGCTGGAATAGAAAAGGACCCCGATTTAATGGTGCTCTACCGTCTCGCTCCAGGTCCCGCGATCCAGGGCATGGGCCAATCACGCGTTTTGTCGCGTGACGGCATCGATAGCCTAAAGCCTCAGTGTCATTCCACACCCACTGTAAACACCACTTCTTCTCCATTATGCCCCAACACGCCGTGTCCGGAACGCCAAGGAAATCGGAAAAACGAGCCCCACCGCGCCATTGGTTCCTTCAAGGGAATACCAGAACAAAAAAACAGTTCTGAAGCTTGAATATACTGTTTCTAAGCCTCTCTCAAGATGGAGGTGCTTTCTGGCCCCCCAGCTCCTCCTATTGGCAAAAAAAGGGCAACGATGAAAAGCTCCTAGAGGCTAGGTTGGGGATCTGGACTCTTCAGGAAACATGGAAAGGAGAAAGGAGCTCTCGTCTTTTCTTGAATTGGAGCAGAAAGAACCTTCGGGGGGGAGGTGTAAATGAATGGTTTTAGTGGTATTTTTTCAAACTTTGTCTGGAGGCTGATGATGGAGATGCAACCAAACAAAAAAAAATGGTGTCTTTTGTTTTTCGATTCATTTTGGCATTTTCCGAGATCTAATGAGATAATCCAAATTATTTTTTTTCCGTTTTTTTTTTCTGCTGTTTTTTCGTCTGTTTGCCACTACACCTTCACCACAGATTTATGCAATTTCATCCACCAACAAAGTTTGTTGAGACGTGCACACAATTTCACAGAACATTTCCTCGTTGGGACCATACCATGGTGTGTATTCCTCCCATGGTTATTCTTCAACTGGTGTTGTAACCACAGGAGGGTGTAAGCATTTACGCTTCTGCTCAGCTTTTCTCACTGAAGCACCTTACAAAGTATGGCATAGCTCCTGATTTTCTGAAGCGTATGTCAAAGAGTGTTATTCTAAATTCGAGATGCTTCGTTTAGGATTCAAAGCGGTTGCTTGATTCCATTAGTCTTCAAATTCAAAAAAATCAATATTTTATCAAAAAGCGTGACATCAAACTTCCTACAGTCCAATCATGACCACCACACCTGAATATTTGCCCTATTTGCATGAACTTTAAATATCACCATTGCCTGTTGACATGAGTTCCATCCAGAACATTACCTTCTTCAATTACAAGTTTCACTGACTTTTTTTACAAACCCTTGTCCACACCCCAATTGGTTAGTCTATTTATGTTTTCTAATCCATACGGTGGTTCGATCTATTGGTACTTCGTACGTGTTTGTCAAAAGACCCTACGTTTTCATATGGCCTATTCTTGTTTGCTTCTTCTCGCCTTGAAGTCATCCATCTTTTGAGTCCTTGTTGAAGTAGTTGTATCCCTAGAAATTTGTCCCAATCGTTGATTTCTCTCAATCCGGGCCTTTTCTTCTTCCCGGTACCTCTCACGATCAAGTCGTCCTTGAGGCAATGGAACCAAGTGGATGGAGCGATTCTGCGATGCAACATCGATGGTCTCGACTTGCTTGGCCAGGCGGTTTCATTTATCTTGACACCATCGATTCCTGTTTTGAAATTGATCTGACTGATATCGGTATCGTCGGTCTTCTTTCCTCGTTCAAATGATCCCCTTTCTATCTTTCCAGTTTTTTTGCCCTAACCGTCGAAAATATGGGTTGCGTAAATCACACAACAGTTTCTTTCGCGGCACTCTTTTTCAAAGTTCAGGAATTCTGTCTGACAATGACGTCAAGGGGTCCACCGTCGCTTCATCCAATAAAAGCAATTTCCATGGCCTGGTAACCCATCACCAATTGAACTCTCTTCTGCGCTCTCCGTCGGAAATAGACGCCATCGACCAATTGGGATCCCATCGAGAATGGCGGTCTCGTCTCTTCGTTCTGATAGATCTCTCCCCCCAATGGACGAAATCAAAAGTTTTCACTGGAATATCTCTCCTCACCACGTCATTGTTCGCCCACTCTGGCGCCTTTAATTACGACATATAGTTATTGATATCGAGTTTTCATGGCTGTTTCTGTTTGAAATTCAAACGGATCGAATCCCCGGTCTGAGTTTTTCCCTGCTTAATCAGGTTTTGCATTGCCAAGATCTTAAGCAACGTAGACTTTCCCTATATTTGGTCCCACCAGCAAATTTGTTGTACCCCATGGGATCTGAAAGATTGATATCTATCAGGCCTCTTCTCTTATTGGAAAAGACATAAATTGATTCCCAAAGTCCACTGCACCTTTAGTTGTGACATTATGGCCTTCTGTGAAGTACTGCTAACGATATACGATCTCCGGGTTATTTCACCGGGGAGGTAGCACAGGAATTCATCAATATGATACGACATTGTGCGTGTAAGATGCGAGCTGCGTCGTTGTGCATGAAAACAATTCAAATCACATTAACCATGAATTGTTGCTATTTATTTTATGTCTACGCCAATGTCTACTTCAATGATAACTTTTGTGTCTGCGTGATAACATCTGGTTATATGTTTTATTCCCAGGACATTGAATTTGACTTTTTTTAAGTTGCCAACTATTCTTCATTAAATCAGTGATACTTTGTAGTCCAGTACTAATATTTCAACTCCTCGATCCACCACAAGGTGCATCAGCTGTCCTGACCGGTTCATTTTCAATGTCGAAACTCTTTTTTCACGTCGTCAGAGAAGGTCGCATATTGTGGCTTAAACTTTTCTAACGTATGTTTTTCAACAAGTTTTGTATTCATAGAAAAGCCCATTGCCAAATCAATCTTTTTCCATGAGTTCGGCGTTTTCAATGTCTTCATTCGAGTAGTCCCCATTGATCTGGACTGGGCTCTTTACTGGATCCTCTGGTGATAAGCTCTTGAGGGTAGTGTTCAAATTTTGAACAATGAGACTGAAAAGCAAAAAAGAATCACATCTTTGAACCTCACTCTTAGAACTTGCGCTCAACACTCTGTTCATAGACTCTTACAAGAAACATTATTTATGATGAGATTTGTAACTTTAAGAGCCTTTTGGATAAGCAACTGCGGATTTAAAATCTGGAACTCCAATGAGGTATTCCAAAATCAAGAATGCAACTTGTGGCTGGTGCACCCAGATTCTCAAAGATGGAGTCAACAATCACGACTGTCTCAGTCGATTTGCTCCCCTGGGTCAAGTTCACTCAGGGAACAAGAAATCGTTTACCAACCCCTGTAATCCTCTTCAGTCACCTTCATACCATAATAAACTTCAACTTAGCAACGTCTCTGTTGATGATGCCTACACTGAGTAAATGGATCTGGATCCGATGTATGCGTAAGTTTGAAAAAAACAAGATTGATCCAAGACCTTTTCGGTGTCGTGTTTACAATGGTAGACTTGATTGCCTCGGTATTGGTTTCATTCACCATGTCATTTGAAACTGTTCGTTTCTTCAGTTAGCAATAATGAAGTCATAAAAGCTTGTTGGCGACTTCGTTGATGGTATTTGAGGATTAGAGAACTCGTAGATAAGTTCTTCTTGTTGCAGAGACCATCGGATTTTTGTCTAAGCGATTCCCACACGGTTATTGATTGATGTGGTGATGATTGTTTTCAACTCCTCATTCTCTCCGCCGCAAAAGGCTATGGTCATTGATGATGTAGTTGTAAGTCAGGAAATAAAGAAATGTCCAAATATTTTGTAAAAAACTCTTCCAATGCGACAACTCTGCTTTTCACCATCTTCACCTTACGACATCACAAAGCTGTCTCTGATTCTGGATTTGTTGGACAATCTGATCTCTTTAGCAATCAAGTTTTTTGATGAAGTTCTTCTTTGGGTGGTAGGTCAAGTTGGAATACTTGATGGGTCAACAACCCACCTCGTCCCTCCCAACTGAAATCGAAATTGGAGATTTGCGTGGTCATCCAATCATGAACCGGATCTTTCGTAGTCGAAAGTTTTCCAAGTTGTTATAGAAGAAACGGATGGCTCTTCCGAACACTTGGTGGATAGATTCAGGGCTTTCGACAACAGAAATGAGGCACAGTAGCAAAGTAGATCTCATAATACAAAAGATTTGGGAAGCTGGAAAATCATAGGTTAAGATACTTTCCACGGCAACGTCTCCACCTTCCAAAGTGGAGAGTGGTGGTTGGTTTTCCAGCATCGTTATCCCTTTGCAATAAGAGTCATTGGTCAATTGGACCCAGGCCGGACTGAACAAGTCTCTTGAGCAGAACAAGTCCAAGATGGATAATTGGATGGACGCTTCTTTTCTGGTTGAAGAGACATATTGGTCAAAGATATCAAATGCGATATCTTTTGAAAAAAACAAGCCCAATATACGATTCAATAGGTAACTTTGTTTCAAACGACGTTGTTGTGTTGGTACACCTGGAAGTAAACGAGGATGCTCGTACCAAGTTGTCAATCAACCCCGGCCTATAACGCTTCAAGTCGTCTATTCAGGAATGGACAATTGTGAAACAACGAATGTTTCACGACTTCCGATGAAATGGTGTTATTTTGAAGAGCATTTGAAATCACAGGCTCTATGAGGTCCTTGAAATCTACAAACACAGACGATTTCAATGATGCCCATCTTTGGTGTTTGTTTGTAATGAACAAGAGAGCAAAGATCAAATTGACGATTTTCAGGCTTGGGCGCATAGTGTATCAGCGAGGTTCGAGTTCTTGGAGGTCGAATGTTGTTCCAAAATGGACACGTTTCTGGCACTGTCGTTTTCAACAATGGTGAATTTTGGGAATATCGGCAACTCGTTAGCAGTTTCGATCGTCGATGAGAATGGTTCTTTGGCTTAAATAAGTAAGGGTATACAAAAATATAAAAAAATCTCCTCGGCCAAAAAACCGCTAGTAGCAGGAGGTTTTTGTAATTCAATGGCAGTGTTCAAGAATTGTTTAAAGATGCTGTACCCAGCATTGTTCTCGATAATTGGAGACAAGGCAGCCAGAACTTGAAGATGGATTTCAAGTCGTGAAAGATACCAGCAGTTTCCACATCTTCAGTAGGGTCATTGCGACGTCCGACGGGAGAGTCCTGGAGCCCGCAGAATCTCCCTTAGCATCGGCGTCTACCATCTGCATCAGCCTTTTCAACAGATCCAACTGCTCCTGGGCCTTGCATGAAAATACTCAATTACGTACTTGGCCACCAAGAAGTTTTAGCATTACAGATGAAAAATCAAAAAACACAGATGTTTGGGATTTTGCGGCTGTTTCATGAAACCACGGCGTAAAACGTCGAAAGGACAGCTTCACGCAATTTGTCAATCTTTTTCGAACTCGGCCACAATTGGGTTAGAGATGTACGAAATGTCATCTACCTGGTTCACCAAGTTGGGGTTTCGCCAATTCTTCTGATATCTTTACAGATATTGGTGACTCCACCCGGGGTCCGAGGTACTCTTTTGGAGAACTCCTCAGGCTCATTGCAGCCCATCCCTGATGACTGCTGGAACTCGTCTCTGGATTCCTGGTGATTCCTCCATTGGTAAGTTTTTTGATGTAATCGAAAAGGTTTGAGTATTATGAAAGATGGAATTCAGGTGGGTTCCCTCAACGAAAATGGGGTGTATCTGCAGGTCTGGTCCAGGATATTCCTTTGGGTAACTGGTCTGTATTTTTTTTTTTTTTGTCAGTCTATTCTTTTAATTTTTTGTTTATTAGAATTTTGTATGTTTCGGCTCGATTTGTTTGAATAGCTTGGGTGAGATTGTAATAATAATTAGTTCATGGAAAAGGTTCGGGTTTTTTATACCAAATGTTACTTATTATTGTAACTGAGCAAGCAATTAATTTTAAATAATGGCACATGTTGCTGATTTTAAGAAATGATAAATAAATAAAATTGCTCACCACTGTAGAATAGAAAAAAAAAAAGAGGTAAGAACTAAAAACACGAACAGAGTGTTAGCTAGCATTCGAAACATTTTTCATGTTTTTTTCCGAACCAATAAGTCTTTTATTTTTGCCTTGAATATTTTTCGCCTTTGGAATGATTTTGCAAGTTTCTCGTTTAGGAAGCATATGTAATAATAGAATCGTAGGGATATTCCGTTTTCTTCAGGTTCATTAGTTGAAAAAAACTGATGCTTTCAGCAAGAATGATAATAAATAAAAAATATTACCAAATTCTTCCTTTCCCCAACATTCTGAATTATTTGTGCATGTCTACACTCATTTGTTAGAACGTAGAGATTTTTTAGATTATTATAGGTATATGGATGCCTGTATCAACTCCTTGAAGAGTAAAAGTATTTTACTCCACTGAGAAAAAACTCTTTTCTTCTGTCCATCATTCGGAGACGTTTTGGTAGAAGCACACACACGCACAGTCGTCAACTCATGACGCGGCCGTCACGTGAGTCAAATACCACGTTTTGCCACTCGCGCTTTCTGCCAGCGGCTGACACTCCATTCCAGTAGTGTTACTGGATTCTAACTGCGCATGGCTTTAATAACGCCCGTATCATGAATTTTCCATCGAATCCTAAATATGGGTAATGGCGCCCAAATGGTATTCTGGTGGGGTCCCTTCGTGAGTGTATCTGCCACGTTATCCTCAAAACCGACCAGCTCCAGCTTTATGTAATCCGATCAGGACCCTTTCCTGACGTGTTTCACCTTCACGTCTGGTGTTTGTTTACGCTTGATTGTTCCTGTTCCGTTAACGCTAAGGACGACTCTGTTCTTCTAAGATCTTGGGTTCTTCAACTGTTTTCCCGAGCTCCTGGAACAAATCTCTTAACTAAAGCAAATCGTTTGCATGGTAGTGCTCAACGCGACATATTCAGATGCATGTGTACTTTTTTTGTCACTTGGCGTCTTCGCTTCTTTTGATTTCCACGCTTATTGGCGCAAACCATTGAGGTGGTAGATGATGTATCCGTCCTCGACTTTCTTCCTTCTTCATTCGCGAATGATGTGTCTACAAATGCGTATGGTTTAATTTTGTTATCCGGGTGGAATTTTTCACGTATCTCGATCGCAAAGTCTTTAGTCTCTCAAGTATATAACACTCTCTTCAATTGCGCTGAATCAACATTCTAGCCCTTTCGTCAACGACCCAAATTTACTCACAAAAAAACCTAAGTCAGGTCGACTTATTCCGCTAACCAAATTATATGACCCTAATGGCTCCTGGTACAAAACGTAACTCTTTTCGCATTTAGTTCTGATTCGTACCTTTCACGATCATATTCCTTGAAAGGAACGGTCTGTGTCCTCTTGGGTCATGGAATCTCTCAAATTTTCAAGTAATTCATCGATATATTTCTTCTGATGTATTTTTTACACCGTCGATTCGATCGATTTGTACTCACAAAAATCTTGGCCTCCGCTCCAGGTCCTTATCTTTATCTTTTGCTTCTGTCAGCATGTAGTTCTTGAAAGTCTTCTTGTCTTTTCGACGTCCTCTACTCCAACTAACAAATCGTCGACGATACAATGCGATGATGACCTCGGTTTACTCTTGCAGTGATTCCTGAATATGCAGATTTGGCGCCTCTTAGCCTCTCTTGGCCATTTTTTCTAACTTTTTTTTTAATCATGAGATACCATACTCGCCACCGTTCTTCAAAAGCCGTATAGTGCTTTGGTGCACATCCATAATTTCGGTCATCGACCCTCTAATTCCGCTCAATTTGGTCTCAAAATAAACTGAAACATTTTAGGCTCGAATGGAGATATGCACTTCGATACGTCCATCGCCTTGAGCTCCATTCAACTTGATCACCACGCAGTCATAAACAATCTTTGAGACTGTCTGGCAGTACTACGGGTGAGTAGGTCCTCTTCTCGTTTCAATCTCTTGTTTTGAATCCTTGGAAAAACAAGTCGTGCCTTTACCTCCTGTTTTGATTTCTTGTCGTTGACGTCCCTCGGTGTACACAAATCTGGCGCCCATGAGTCGTTCTGCGTTTGTTTCGCATGCTTTTCTACTTCGTATTATACTTCCATATTCTGTAGCTTTGCGTATTTCATCCTCTTCAGCCTGTTCCACCGCTTCATTTTCCATATTTCTGGATCAAAGTAGTTTCTCATGTTTTTTGATTTCGTGGAGTGTGGCTTGTTGTATCTGATTTATTCGTCACCGCCCTGCGATCTGTGAGTGTCTTGTAACAGATTGATCCTCCGAATACAGTTGACCGTCTGTACGCACGTCAAAAAATGTTTGCGGGAAAATATCAAGAATGTGCGCGCTGAGGGTTCGGGTCCGGTTTTTGCTGGAATGGGTGGACACAGGGATGGTTCAGTTGGCGATGTTGCTTGAGTCGGAATTGGCGACGTTTCTGGAGTCGGGTGGCGTCATGGAGGTTAACATCAATCGTCGGTTCCCGTACCGTAAAGTCCGCGGGTCCGTGGTGGGACAGGTTGAGACTGCGACTTCGACCTTAGGTCAGCTGGGTGGGTCGCTCCCAAGGGGATCAGGGATGGCGGCAGTTGCAGGTGTGGGTGGAGCCTCCATGGTGATGAGGAGATCGGGCTCCCATGGCTGGCAGTACGTCCGGCTGGGGGGCGTCAGCGAGGCAGGATGTGCGTCGAAGGCAAAGCGTTCAGGTCGGTCAGAATGCGGCTGTATGGCATCGTGATGAGGCGTGACGAAGATTTGCGTGTCTCGCGGGCGGGTATGAAGTGTTCGCTTGCGTCACTGTACCGTCCTCGAGTCGTGCAGGATCGTTGCCATCATGTCCAGGACTGTCCGGGGCCGATGTTGTCCAACGACTCATCCCAGTGGATTGCTGGTCCATCCAGGTCATCGGTGAAAACGTCCCGTATCTGCTGCGGTGTGCAGGTGTATAGTCTGTCGTGATCATCGGGTCAAACTCCGCGGGAAGTTACCAGGGGTTGCAGGGCTAAAAGCGTTCTTTTTATACACACGATGTGCTGTAGTCTGGGGAAGGGCTCTTCGGAGGGTCATCAACAGTTCGGGGACTAAAAATTTCCTGGCGGACGACATTGGCAGATGGGCGCAACGTGACGTGAAGATGGATGGGAGCAGCAGTTCAGGGGGAAGAATTGGTCGCAACGGGGGTGGGGCTCGTTCAGGGTCATTTTGCTCATCGGTCATTTCCTCTTCGGTGGGAATATCGATAGAAACAAAATCTGCGGTGATGAGTTTTTCCGGCCGGGTTGTTGGTGCTGGCAGCATCATCGCGGATAATGTTTGATCATACTGTTCTTCTTCGATCGTTTTGATGGTTAACTTCAACGTATTCACGGCGGATTTCATCGAAAAGGCGTCGTGAACAATGCCGCCGGCTGAGTTTCGTCAGCAATGCCACGGTGGTCGATGTATTGTAGTTATCATCCAGTCGGTGGGGCATGTCCCATCTGGTTCTGGATGTTTTGGTCGCGAACGGCATTAGTGTTCTGTGATCGGCAATCGCGTGGAGGCCCTTGTCGAGATGATTGGATAGTGATTTCATACCCCTTGTGCAAAAAAGCCGTCCTGAGGTTGTTGTCTCTGCGTTCATTCTGGCGATCAGTATGGTCTGCAATCCTTTGGATACCTTGGTTTCACTAATTGGTAACCCATTGGGAAAAAGTGATGATGTTCCCTGAATTCGTCACGATAGCGTTATGTAACACCTTTAATTCATTTTAAAGTTCCGATTTTACGTTTTTATGAAATCAGTGATCTGTGCGACTTGGCGCTTCGCGGGAGTCTGCCTGGGAGTGCAGTTCTTGGATGCTGTTTTTCCTGATAATCTCCCATGAGTTTAAGAAAGTTCGCCTGAAATGCGCATCTCGTCCGGAATGTGTTCTTGAATTTATCCAGGATCTTCGTGATCGTCATGCATTCGTGCATCAAGAACGATTTCTCAGCGAGGGAAGGGTTTTCCAGTTCAATGTACTGTATCAAATCTGTCCGTCCTCAAGGGCCGCGATCCGATCGTTCGACAGCTGGCTTGGCTGTTGGGCTTCCCGTGCCCTCAGTCTGGCCAGCCCGGTCATGTGAGTGAACCTCGACCTGATTTGAGCGAGGCGTGTTCGTCGACGTGTTGGAGCAAAAAGTCGCGCTGCTCTTAATGAACTGGGGCTCCAGCGTGAAGTGGCGGCCCGGTTCTGCGGTTTTGATCTTGGGAATTTGGTTGTTTTCCGCGCTTTTGGTTTTGGGATTTTGGCTGACGGTGAGGAGGCGAAACTTACGGTGGCTGTTGGTTTCGTCAGCCGTGGCAGGGTGGGGTTGTCTCCATTCTGGCCAAAGCTGGCGCATGTGGCGTGAACTCATAGTTGAAACTGATATTGCAGTATTCTTTAATGACCATTTTTTCATGCCGGTTTGTTTGAAATTTGTCCATATAAGATGCACCACAATTAGAGGAGGCGTAAAACGTGAAGACGGTGATGGCCAGCAAGTTTGAAGTTTTGTCTGTCCGCGCATTCAAATTGTACTATTACAATTACGAATATTGGCATACCGCGATTTATTCTTTGACCTTTTACCGTATGTAACAATGCCTTTTGGTGTACTGCCAGGAATTTGGTATTTGTTTCCGTCAAAAGGAGATCGCATGTCTGATGGCGAGGAGCTCAAGTAGTTCCCGAATAACATCATCATTTGTTGGCATCATCGAGCAATGAGATAGCTTTGAGCAAATGCCCCATTCATGCGCTCTTGGCGAGTCCGTTCAACTGTGGTGTAAGCTGGGATCTTACTAAAAGCGGCGATTGGAATTTTTTTTTTAAGTGAACTTCCTCAGTGAAGGGGTTCCGTGCCTTTTGTCCTTGTTTTGAAATAATGATGAAAATCTGGAACTCCATTCTGATATGTTTTTGATTCATCTTTGGACATCTTCAAAAGTTCGCCTTATCTGTATCCCAGTGCACGCCAGAGTTTAGAGAGTAAACCCGTCAATAATGAGGCGGTAACATACCCAGATTTCCGAAAGCTCCATCAGAATCCATGTGGAGGGATCGATGTAGCTTATTAACTTCGGTGGGGTTAGATGGATGCCCATTATGACCTATCATCATCGCTTTGCCCTTTGTTGAAGGCTTAGCTCAGGACAGTTGCGCGGTTTTGCTCATCGGCTTTTGAATTGAAAAGAAATTTGTTTGTCTAACCGGGTCGTGTTTACTTCCATGTTAGGTGAGCATGGACTCTCATGCTATACGCATTGAATTTTCTTTCTTTTTTTGAAGACCGACAAAACTCACCATCAGATGAAGTGCTTTGCCTTCCAATGTTCCTTCTTACCTTCTGCTAAATACCTTTTTTCCGGTATCTGTGCAAGTATATACGTCACTGTTCATTTGAAAAAATAGTATGCTCAGCGCAAGATCGTGAAGATCCGTATATGTATGGATCACACACTGGAGCGTTCAGCACATAAATAAGACCAGAATACAACTCCCCCCTAAATTTGATGTGTCCATATCCTTCTGATAAATGAGTGATTCTGCCCTCCGCTTTGTCTCAGGTAGGATGGATAGGTGTCCCCATGACTGGAAATCTTGATGAGGGCCTTGTTGTTTGTCACCTGATGCTGTGGCACCGGTATCGAGTGATGAGAATTCAATTTGTGATCTTGCCTTGGTATTTAGGGTTTTCTATAGTTAACTGGGTACCATCGACTGTTGGAAAAAAACTGCGCTTTTTTTTTCTGTCTCTGCTTGCTGTTGCTTCTGGGGCGACAGCACCATGCTTGTCTCTGTCTGTGTTTGTTTCTGGGAATGGCTTAGCTCCTTACTCTGCCCATGTTCTCTGTCTCTGGGACGGCACACAACCTTTTGTCTCCGTCTATCTTGTCTGTTTCTGTGACGCGGCAGGAGGGGTCCCGTCTCTACAACTGTAAACGGGGGAATAGTTTTATTTCCTGTAGGTGGTTTTGTCTCCTCCGTATGGGGTTAGTTTACATTAGTTTTGTTTTTTACTTTATTTGCCAAATAACGTAAGCCCCTGACGGCCGTCAATTCTGTTTTCCTTAGCGAGATACTGGGGCACCGTCGCGATGATGTCAATCAGGCAGGGGCAGGGGGTGGTGGTAGAATTTATTAATGTTTTTTCTCACTGGAATTCTTACGAGGTAAGCGGCAAAGGTTATCTCCCTCGCGTCTGGCACCCACATTTTGTGCATTGGTCCCCACTCTATGTTTTCTTCAAAACAGTTCATGCATTTGGTGTTTAAAGACTGGAAATAGTCACGTGAGAATTGCAATGGCCTTCCATGGAGTGTGTAGATTCATCGGGCCCTGGCAGGGTCCCTGGCATACTACTTTTGGTCCGTCTGTTGGGACAGAAGGAGGGCAGTTTTTTCAGCGTGGCGGCGTGAACCCCGGCTTTCTTCCTTCACAGGGAATGGTTGAAGTCATCTTCAACTCTTGACGCTTAATGAACGCGCGTTGAGGTGTTTCTGCGTCTCCTCCTCTCTTAGTCTTCTCCGTCTGACTTTGTCCTGTTGGGATAATTTTGCCATTGTTCTCGAATGAACATATCTTATCATCCCAAAAGGTGTCGACTTTACCACCCAGATTTTCGTCTTTGTACCATTTATTGATGATTTTTTTTCAGACCCCAATGCTGGCTTCACTGATAAGTCCAGAAATGACTCTTGGTTTAAGATCGATTTTCCCGTCTGGATCCTGAAAACTTTCTCACCTTTTCGACAATCCTCAACAAACCGGCGTCCTTAGTTCCCTTATTGTGGTGGCCAAGCTGTATCAAGGTCATCCTTTCCGATGAGGTCCTTTCCCATTGGAATTTTTCCTGCGACCAAGTTCATCGCTGCAATTACCCGAACGAGCTCTGGGGCCGGATCTGACCACGCTGTTGCGCAAGCAAGGGAAAGATTAACACAGCTGCCAGATGTAGCCCTTGTGCCCATCTTCAACAGAATAGTTGTCCCTTTTAGTTCTGGAAAATAGCGATGAAACATATCTGGGTCATTGCTGCCATTAAAGCTTTGCAGACATAGTTGTTGCGTGTATCGCCTTCTGCTGGCTCTCGCGGCTATGACCAACTTTTGATCTTAAGTCCTCCACTGGTTTCCCTGGTTTGAGATTTTGTTTTGAACTTTTGACAAGGGAGGCGATATGGGCCTGGATCAAAGCTTTAGAATCGTGACCCCTATTCCTCCTTCACTTTAGTGAAAAACGTTTCTTTGAATGACGTGACACATTTCATCTCCATATTTTTCATGTCAGGAAGGTGCTAAAGGGGCTGAATTTAGTTCATCGTCTTGAGTCTTCTTTTCAGTCCCTGAGAATAACTTCGTATTCATTCTTAAGGACTCTGTCTTCTGGATTTTGCCCTGATTTGCTCATGGTGGAATACTTTAACTCTCTTAATCTGTTAGAACGTAGTGGTGACCTTTTTAGATTATTTAGGTATATATTGATGCCTCTTATCAACTCCTTGAAGAGAAGTATTTACCAGAAAGAAAAAAACTCTTTTCTTCTGTCCATCGTCCGAGACGTTTTTGCAGCTACACACACGCGCCAGTCGTCAGCTCCCCATGACGGCCGTCGTATCTGATGAACGCCACTGCTTTCTGCCAGCGGCTGACACTCGTTCACGTAGGCTCAGTGGGGTGAACTAATAGAGAGGATACAGTGGAAATTATTACTCATAGTAAATGGCTAATCCCCTTCCCCAGACTTAACCACCCGTAAAAAAATCCAAACCCACAAAATGAATTTCATCTTCTAGTATTGCCTCCTGTTCCCCGTCTTCCATTATGGAGCCATCCAGATCTTAATGCTACTGAGGGTACTTATCTGAAGTACGTGTCTGAAATTACCGATGGATAAAAGGATACTGAAACCGAAAAATCGGACTCTGTAGAATTGAACTTCAGAATAAGTTGTTTTCTCATTTTAAAATATGTTTTTTAAACAAAATCTTAAGTGTGTAATAAATATGGGGCGTATAGTGAAGTAGTAAAAGTACATTACTATGAGGCGCATTTAATGATATCCTGAAAACGGTTTATTTACAAAGTCCAAGGAAAGACATCTGAACCTTCAGTACAATTATCTGTACTCTGGTCTCTTGCATTTCCTTTTGTTTTGCTTTTTTGTTTTGCTTTTCCTTGCTTTTCCTCTTTTCCTGTTCTTTTTTTTTTTTCGGCAGAAATCAAATCGTTCTCTTATCGCATCTGCAATTTATGAACCTTGTTTCCTGCCGAAGAAAGCATCGCTTTGTCCTTCATTTTTTTTCTGGTTGGCCTGCAGAAAACGGTGATTCCGGTTCCGACCCATGTGGTCAAACGCGCAGACTTAAAATCGGGTTCAGGTATTTCTCCACAGGGTCGTATTTTTTTCAGTTTTTCCCTGCATTTTTTTTTTTTTCCGAATTACAATTTTAAACAACCCAATGTAAGAAGAAAGTTCTCTCGAGAAAGTCTTGGTCCAAGATGGATCCATGGGCATCCAGCTCGAAAATATTCTTCCTTAGACCATCATCCTTCTGTGGGTCAGGCACTCCTTCTGGTCTTAGTTTTTTGGCTGAGCCGTCCTTATCACCCATAAAGTGCACAAGAGCTGTTGATGTTGATGAAATGTCTCATCACTTTCTTGACAGGCTTCCAAGCTCACCTTGGAGAAACACGTAAAAATCACTGCAAGAGGTTCACGGGGTGTGTGGCAGAAGTCCATTGACTGTAAAAGACGCCATCACTTCTTCCAGGAACTGATAAGATCTACATCGCAGGTTTAATTATCCATGGAGCGTACTTCTGGCCAACGGTAAGAATATATGGAGACTATGACGGTAAGACCTGTGCCGAGCTGGCCGAGAGTACCAATATCGGATTTGTGAAGTTCCCACGGAAAACCTGACGTGGATGGATTGTATCTCGAAACAATCCCTTAAATTTCTTGATCGAAGTCAAGGGCATTTTTTCAAGTTATTGAAATTCTTCTTTCCGAGGAGTCGTATGCTGGGCGAATTCTACTTGGACTTTAGTCAGTAAAGACCAGAACACACTCGTGGATAAGTACACCTTGATGTAGTCATTGATTATCTCCTCTCAAGAAATGGTTTCAAGGAATTTATTGATTGCACTGGATGGCAACTTCAAGGTGGAGCTAGTTCACGGGGATTGTCCGTAAACCCAGAACAAAGTCAGGAAGATGCAATGTCGAGCCTTTTTAATTCATATTCACCCAAACTTTAAGTTTCTTTGACAATGATATGTCTGACCAAGTCAGTATGCATTCCGATACGGATACGGGGTGGGAAAGAGCAGTAAAAGAATGGCTCTTCGATTCCTAAATATCCGGTGTTATTGGCGGTTGTTGCAGTACAGGCCCCTGAGTGGTTGCTATTATTCACGATGTTATAAACAATAAATAGATATGATTAGGGTGATTAGGGGTAAATATTAGGGGTAATATTAGGGGAGTTATGACAACATCGACCAGAGCCAACAATACAAGAACAATAACTTTAACTTTTATCGGTTGGTGGCCGTGAGCAGACATGCGTATAACCAATCTTGATAGAAAACACCGATATGACCCATCAATGCCATAATGAGTGCCACAAAACCCAAGTTTAGGTCTCAACGCATCATTGAGTAACACCGTAGTATTCCATCAGGCATACTACTGGATCACAGGATTCCAAGTGAATATGGCACTACTACAGAGCAAAACCAAACGAAACAAAACAACTGTAATGGATACACAGGCTAGTCAATACCTTGCCTCGATTGGCTTCTTAAAAGGAAAACACATAAAAGGACCCTGAACGCATACACGCAACAAACATGTTTCCCCACTGTTTGTGGATTTTGGATGATATTGGTGATGTTTTACCTTCGTGCAGGGATATAAGTACAATTCAGTCCAATATATGGTGAGGACTGGGAAAAGGATTAGGGAGAACCCTAGTTGCTTTTGCAAGAGGAAAGTTGTTTGCTCGGCTACTTGCGGCTCTGAATTGCTTTAGTAAATCTCCAGGTGGCCAACATTTCTCTAGTAAGACAAAAGGCCACACATCCGATATAAATGAAGGCAATTGGAGGCATGTTGAAGACCTTAGCTGACCATTCACCCAGAATTGGCCATGTGTTCCATGAAAATATTAGTGAGCCATAGAATAAGATGAGACAGACTCAACCATTTCCATGGTACAGAGACCTTCAGATTGCCATTTGAGCCAGGATGAGGAAGCCTTAGCAGTTGTGACAAAGCGATGGTTCCATGCCCAACCTTTATTTTTGAAAGCACCACAGTAACGCGCCAAAGTGACCAACCCGAGCACAAAAAACACCCCACCTTTGATGAAGTGGGCAAGCAAATTGAATTTGAATTCGTCTTCACCGTAACAAAGATACGTGGCCACACCTGTGGGAAAGTACACTAGAAAGAAGGAAAACAGCGCCCAGTTTATGACACTGGTAGCACAAGCGCTACTTTTCCAGCAGCATGTGATTTT
>BIMT01000165.1:0-18336 GCA_005406065.1 Metschnikowia sp. JCM 33374
CTTCTTCAATTACAAGTTTTCACTGACTTTTACACAAACCCCTTGTCCACCCCAGTGGTTGGTCTATTTATGTTTTCTAATCCATGCGGTGGTTCGATCTATTGACCGCTTCACGTGTGTTTGTCAAAGACCCTACGTTTTCATGGCCTATTCTTGTTTTGCTTCTTGTCGCCTTGAAGTCATCCATCTTTGAGTCCTTGTTGAAATAGTATTGCCATCCCAGAGTTGTCCCAATCGTTGATTCTCTCTTAATCCGGGCCTTTTCTTCTTCCCAGTACCTCTCACGATCAAGTCGTCCTTGAGGCCAATGGAGGACAAGTGGATGGAGCGATTCTGCGAGTGCAACATCGATGATGGTCTCGACTTGCTGGGCAGTTTCATTTATCTTGACACCATCGATTCCTGTTTTGAAATTGATCTGACTGATAATATCGTCGGTCTTCTTTCCCTCGTTCAAATGAATCACTCTATCGCTTTTCAGTTTTTGCTAACCGTCGAAAATATGGTTTGCGTAAATCACACAACAGTTTCTTTCGCGGCACTCTTTTTCAAGAAGTTCAAGAGATTCTGTCTGACAATGACTGACGTCAGGTCCACCGTCATCCAATAAAAGCAATTTCCATGGCTTGAGTAACCCATCACCAATTGAACTCTTCTGCTCTCCGTCGGAAATGAACGCCATCGACCAGTGGGATCCAAATCGAGAATGGATAAGCTCGTCTCTTCGTTCACGATAGATCTCTCCCCAATGGACGAAATCAAAAGTTTCATGGAATATCTCTCCTCACCACGTCATTTTCCCCCTCTGTGCCCAAGTACGACATATAGTTGTGATATCAGAGTTTTCATGGCTGTTTCTGTTGATTGAAATTCAAACGGATCAGATCCCCGAGTCTGAGTTTTCCCTGCTTAATCAAGGTTTTGCCTGCCAAGATCTTAAGCAACGTAACTTTCCTGCTCCATTGGGTCCCAAATAAATTTGTTTGTACCCATGGGATCTGAAGATTGATATCCTGCCTCTTCTCTTATTGGAAAAGACATAAATGAGATTCGGTCTCCACTGCGTATTTAGATTGTGACATTGGCAACTGATGAAGTACTGCTAACGATATACGATCTCCGGAGTTATTTCACCGGGGAGGCGTACGGAATTCATCAATGAGTACGACGTTGATGTAAGATGCAGGCTGCGTCGTTGTGCATGAAAACAATTGTTCAAATCACATTAACCATGAATTATTTTCTGCTATTTTGTATCTACGCCAATGTCTCTGCTTCAATGATAACTTTGTTGTCACTGATAACATCTGGTTATATGTTTATTCCCAGGACATTGGAATTTGACTTTTTTAGTTGGCCAACTTCTTCATTAAATCAGTGATACTTTGTAGTCCTGTACTAATATTCCAACTCCTCGATCCACCTGAGTGCATCAGTCTGACCGGTTCATTTTCAATGTCCCTCGAAACTCACGTCGTCAGAGGTCGCATATTGTAGCTTAAACTTTCTAACGTATGTTTTCAACAAACCTTTGTATTCATAGAAAAGCCATTGCAAATCAATCTTTTCCATGAGTTCGGCGTTTTCAATGTCTTCATTCGAGAAGTCCTTAGTGATCTGGACTGGGCTCTTTACTGGATCCTCTGGTGATGAAGCTCTTGAGGGTAGTGTTCAAATTTTGAACAATGAGACTGAAAAGCAAAAGAATCACATCTTTGAACCCTCACTCTTAGAACTTGCTCAACACTCTGTTCATAGACTCCATACAAGAAACATTATTTAGAATGGTGGTCACTTTAAACCCTTTTGGATAAGCAACTGCGGATTTAAAATCTGGAACTCAATGAGGTATTCCAAAATCAAGAATGCAACTTGTGTGCAGATTCTCAAGATGGAGTCAACAATCCATGTCTCAAGTCGATTTGCTCCTGGTCAAGTTCAACTCAGGAACAAGAAATCGTTACCACTAACCTGTCCTCTTCAGTCACCTTCATACCATAATAAACTTCAACTTAGCAACGTCTCTGTTGATGATACTTACCATAATGGATGGATCTGGATCCGATGTATGCGTTTTGAAAAAAAGATTGATCAAGACCTTTTCGGTGTCGATGTTTACAATGGTAGACTTGATTGCCTCGGTGGTTTCATTCACCATGTCATTGAACTGTTCGTTTGATCTCCAGTTAGCAATAATGAAGTCCAAAGCTTGTTGGCGACTTCGTTGAGTGGCATTGAGATTAGAGAACTCGTAGATTCTTCTTCTTGCAGAGACCATCGGATTTTGTCTAAGCGATTCCACACGGTTATTGATTGATGTGGTGATGATTGTTTTCAACTCCTCATTCTCTCCGCCGTAAAGCTGCCAGATATGAATTGATCATGTATTGTAGTTGGTGAGTCGGAAATAAAAAGAAATGTCCAAATATTTGTAAAACTCTTCAATGCGACAACTCTGCTTTCACCATTGCGACATCGTCACAAAGCTGTCTCTGATTCTGGCAGATTTGTTGGACAATCTGATCTCTTTGTAATCCAAGTTTTGATGAAGTTCTTTCTTTGGTGGTCAGAGATTGGGCTACTTGATGAGTCAACAACACAATCCCACTTCCAGCTTCAAGAAATCGAAGTGGAGATTTTGCGTGGTCATCAGTCCATGAACCGGATCGCTCGTAATTCGAAGTTTCCCAGGGTGTTATAAAAGCGGATGGCTCTTCCCGAACGTTATAGTTCGGGGCTTTCACGACAACAAGAAATGAGCACAATATAGAAGTAGATCATAATACAAAAGATTTGGGAAGCTGGAAAAATCATAGTTGAGTACTTTCCCACGGCAACGTCTTCCACAACAGTGGAAGTGGTGGTTGGTTTTCTCTCCAGCATCGTTATCCTTTGCAATAAGAGTCATTGGTCAGGTAACGGATTGAGCCCGGACTGAACAAGTCTATTGAGCAGAACAAGTCAAGACCAGTTGTTGGATGGCACTTCTTTTTTTTTTTTTTTTTCTGGTTGAAAAGGCTGTATTGGTCAAGATATCAAATGCGATATCTTTGAAAAAAAGCCAATATACGGTGATTCAATGGAGCACTTTTCAAACATTTGTTGTGTTGTTCAGTACACCTGGAAAGGTAAACGGATGCTCTACCACAAGTTGTCAATCAACCCCCCAGGCCTATAACTGCGTTTCTATTCAGGATTGGACAATTGGCTTTAACAAATGTTCACGACTTCAAATGAAATGGGTATTTTTTTGAAGCATTTGAAATACCACAGGGTCTTGAGAATCTACAAACCTGGAGCATTTCAGATTTCAAACAGTCTTTAATGGGTGTTTGTAATGAAACAAAGGCAAGGCAAGATCAGGAAATTGGCGATTTTCTGGACATGTAGGGCATAGTATGGCGAAGTTCAGTTCTTAAATTAGAATGGTTTCCCAAAATGGACACGTTTCGCTGTCGTTTCAGCAATGGTGAATTTTTGGGCCAACTCAAGCAACTCGTTATGGTTTCGAGATCGTCGATGGGAATAGATCGCTGGCAAATTAAATAAGGGGTAGCCACAAGAACAGTTAAAAATCTCACCACCCAAAGCCACGCTACGGGCGGTAGAGGGTTTTGTAATTCAATGGCGATGTTCAAAAAAAAAGATGTTTTGCAGCAGCATTGTTCTCTCCGATTGGGGAACAAAGGCAGAACTTAAGACTTGAAAGTACCAGGTCATTGAAAGATACCAGTTTTCCATCTTCAGTAGGGTCACGACGTCGCGACGTCCGCGGAGTCCGCAGAGTCACCAAATCTCCCTATAGCATCTGGCGTCTACCATCCTCTACATCAGCCTTTTCAACAGATCCCAACTGCTCCCTGGGCCGGAAATACTCAATTACGTTGCCAGCCACCAAGTTTTACAGCTTGTCCCAGATGAAAAAAATCAAAACACAGATGTTTGGGATTTTTTGCGGCTGCTCGCAACCACGGCGTAAAACGTTGAAAGGACAACTTCACGCACTTTGTCAATCTTTTTCAGACTCCGGCCACAGTGGGTTAGGATGTACGAAATGTCATCTACCTGGTTCAAGAAGTTGGGGTTTTCGCCAATTCTTCTGATATCTTCATTTTAGCTCCACCACGGGTCGAAGTGTACTCTTTTTTGGAGAACTCCTGTTGCTCTCATTGTAGCAATCCCCCGATGGCTTCTTTGGAACTCGTCTCTGGATCTCTTGGCAGAGTTCTCCATTCCAGTAGAGATTTTTTGATCTAATCGAAAAGGGTTTGAAGTATTATGTGAAGATGGAATTCAGGTCCTCTTTGAAAATATGAAAATATGGGGTGTATCTGCGGAATTCCGGATCTTCTTTTTGGTAATTTGCTTTTTATTTTTTTTTTTTTTTTTTTTTTTTTTTTTGTCAGTCTATTCTTTTGAAATTTTTCTTGTTTATTAAATTTTTGTATGTTTTCATCAAATTTGTTTGAATAGCTTGAGTGTGAGATTGGCTAATAATGGATTCAAAGGTTCGGGTTTTATACTAAAATGTTACTTATTGTAGTAGAAATTAAAAATTTAAAATAATGACCACATGTTACTTTTTAGAAATGAATAAATGAAATTGAATTGCTCCACACTGTAGAAGAATAAAAAAAAAAAAAAGAGTTGGAAGCTAAACAGAACAAATTGTTGGCTTCGCATTGACATTTTTCATATGCTTTTCCAGACCACAGATCTTTACTATTTTTAACATGAATATTTCGCCTTTGGGATGGTTACCAAGTTTTCTCGTTTAGGAAGCATATGTAGCACATAGGAAGGGAGGTTCCGTTTTTCTTCAGGTTCCATTAGTTGAAAAAAAACTGGTACTGGCAGGAAGAATGACGATATAAAAAAATATTTAAATTCTTCCTTTCCCCAACATTCTGATTATTAACATATCCTCGTTGGTAGGGAATGGGAGGCCTTTTGGATGTTACAGGACAATGTTGATGGCTTGCCTCGTATCAACTCTTGAGGTAAAAAGTGTTACTCACGGAGAAAAATATATTCTGTCCCATCGTCCGAAGACACGTTTGGTAGAATACACACAGCCAGTCGTCAACTCATGACGTGGCCGTCACGTGGTGTATGCCGTCCACGAACTGCCACTGCGCTTGCCAGCGGCTGACACTCCCATTCCCGTGTGTTTATTCTCTGCACTGGACAATAACTGCGCAGCGAAGCTTTAAGCGCCCGTATCATGAATCCATCCAGATCCTAAATATGGGTAATGGCGCCATTATTCTGTAAGTCCCTTTCGTGAGTGTATCTGCCACGTTATCCTCTGTACCGACCAGCTCAACTTCTATGTCTCCCGATCAGGACCTTTTCCTGGACGTGTTTCACCTTCACGTCTAGGTGCTTTACTTTAGCTGTTGTTCCCTGTTCCGTTAACATGGGACGACTCCTCTTATCAGATCAGAGGTACCTTCAGCACTGATCCCGAGCTCCTGGACAAATCTCACCCAACCAAAGCCGTCGTTTTACCGTAATTGTCAACGCGACATATTCAGATGTGTAACACTGTGGTTTGTCCTGCTAGCGTCTCGCTTCTGCTTTGATTTCCACGCTATTGGCGTACCATTGAATCCAGATGTCCCGTCCTCTGACTTTCTTCCTTCTTCATTCGCATGATGATCGTCACCACCAAAATCGTATGGTTTAACTTTGTTATCCGGGTGAGTGATTTTTCACGTATCGATCACAAAGTCTTCGGGATATCTCGTAAATTATGCTAACACTCTCTTCAGTGCGCTAGATCAACATCTCTATTTTCATTCAACGACCCCAATTTACTCTTTGCAAAAAAACCTAGGGTCGGGTCTAGTATATATGACCTAATGGCTCTGTGACCAAACAACTCTTTTCAAAACATTTAGTTCTGATTCTTTTCGCTTTCGATATTATTCTGAGAGAAGGAACGGTCTGTGTCTCTTGGTTCCATGAATCGCCTCAAATTTTCAGGTATTTCATCGATATATACTTCTTCTGATTGTATTTTGTAGCCACCGTCAGTTCAATCGATTTTGTACTCCACCAAAATCTTTGTCGCCTGGGTCGGCTTTTATCTTTACGGCTTCACGCATGTAGTTCTGGGAAGTCTTTCGTGGTCTTTCTCGTCCTCCACTCCAACTAACAAAATCATTGAACGCGCCTGATGCAGTGATGAGCCTCAGTTCCTCTTGCAGTAATCTTCTGGAATATACTTCTTTCCAGCCTCACTCTCTTGACATTTTCCTCTTTTTTTCTTTAATCTTGAGATGCTGTATGCCCTACTAAGCGTTCTTTTCCCATGATTAGCTTTTGGTGCAATCCAATTTCCAGGAATGTCGACCCTCTAATTCCAACTCGGTGGTCTCGTAAGCTGTTATTTTTTTTAGGCTCGAATGGGATATGCACTTGATAAGTCCAAATCGCCTTGCCAGGCTCCATTCAAAAGCTTGATGCGGATGCGGTCATCAACAATCTGAGACTGTCTCGAGGCACTACGGGTGATTGGGTCTCTTTCCTCGATTTCAATCCTTGTTTGGATCTTCCGAGCAACAAGTCAGTGCCTTTACCTTCCCGTTTGATTTCTTGTCGTTGACGTCACTCGGTGTACTAAAATCTGGTGCCTATATATGAGTCGTTTCGGGTTTGCTGCGTGCTTTTCTAAATGTTATACTTCCGCATATTCTGTAGCTTGCGTATTTCATCTTCTTCAAGCCCATTTCCACCCGCTTTCGTTTCCGTATTTTCTGGGATCAGAAGTGATTTCTCATGTTTTTTTGATTTTGTTGGTGGCTTTGTTGTATCACGATCTGTTGTATTCGGTCTACACCTTATACGATCTGCGAAATCTTGTAACCGATTGATCCTCCGAAGAAACCACAGTTGACCGTCTGTGCACGTCAAAATGTTTGCGGTAGATGCAGTGGAAATATACGCATTGAGGTTACAAAGTTTGTTTTGCTAGGTCAGGTGACACAGGATTAATTTCAATTGAAAACGTTGCTGGAATCAAATTAGCGACGTTTCTAGGTCGGGTATTACGGAGGTTAACATCAATCATGGATTACTACCTGTCAAAGTCCAAGTAATGGTCAGTGGTAGGGACAACAAGCTGAGGGACTGACCTTAATGCATTAAAACGCCGGTGGTCCACAGCTCCCGCCGAGAACTTGGGACCATGTATAGCAGTTATGAAATTGATCAGCATAAAAAAAGGTGATGGGGAGCAGGGTCTGGGGCTCCCCACATTACGTCGGCTGGGGCATTAAGCGGGAAACAGTGATGATAAATCGAAACAAGTTTCAGAAGTGGGTGAATCGGTCAAGGGAATGCGGCTGTAATAAACAGGATGGGGCGGACGAAATTTGTGTGATTCCTCGCAGGCAGTATTTCGCGTCTGCTCAAATCACTCAGAGTAATGCGCGAGGGATGAATTTGCCATCATGTCAGGACTCCAAAGGGCGATGTTGTCAACGACTCATCATCAGTGGTTGCCGGTCCATCAGGTCATCGATTGTGAAACGTCGTATCTGCTGCGGTATGCAGGTGTATAAGTGTCTCTCGTGATCGGGTCAAACTCCTCGGAAGTTTAGGGTTGCAGGGTTGCAAAGGCGTTCTTTATATGCGATATTGCTGTGGTGGAGGAAATTCTTCGGAGGTCATCAGCAATTCAGGATTTAAAAATTTCCTGGCGGGACGACATTGGCTGGTGTAACGTGTGCGACGTAGAAGTCGATGGAAGCAGCAGTTCAGGGCTGAAGCGGTCGCAACGGGGTGGGGAGCTCGTTCAGGGTCATTTCCTCCGGTCATTTCCTCTTCGGTGGGAATATCGATAGAAACACCGTCTGCGGGTGATGAGTTTTCCGGCCGGGGTTGCTGGCAGCATCATCGCGGATAAGTGTTTGATGTTACTGTTCTTCTTCGATCTGGTGGCGGTTAACTTCAGCGCGTATTCACGGCGATTTCATCGAAAAAAGGCGTCGTGAAACAACAATGCCGGCTGAGTTTCGTCAGCAATACGGTGGGTCGATGTATTGAGTTGTTGGTCATGTCCAGTCCGGTGATTAGAAATGTCCTAATTCGGTTCGAATGTTTTTTGGTCGCGAACGGCATTAGTGTTTTCTGTGTGATAAAGCAATCGCGTGGAGGCCCTTGTCAAGATGATTGGATAGTGATTCATTCCCTTGCAAAAAAGCCGTCCTGAGGTTGTCTCTGCGTTCATTCTGGCGATCAGTATGGTCTGCAATCGCTTGGATACCTTGGTTCACTAATTGCCAACCTGCCTGAAACCTGTGCGGATGATGATCCCCGAATTTCGTCACGATGGCGTTCATAACACTAACTGGTCATTTTAAGTTCGACCGTACACGTTTTGCCTTCGAAATCGTGATCTGTGCGACTTGGCGCCTTAAGGAGCCCGCCTGGGGGGTGTAAGTTCTTGGATACTGTTTTTCCGATAATCAATCGAGTTTAAGAAAGTTCGCCTGAATGGCACGCATCTCGTCCGAATGTGTTCGAATTTATCCAGGATCTTCGATCGTCTCGCGTATCTCGTGCATCAGGAGCGATTCTCAGCGAGGTTTTCCCGAAGAAGTTCAATGTACTATCATCAACCTACGTCCGTCCTCGCGGGCCGCGATCCGATCGTTCGACAGCTGTATGGCTTCATTGGAAGCTTCCCCATGCCTCAGTCACAGCCTTCGCCGGTCATGTGTGAGCAACTCGACCTGGTTTTTGAGCGAGGCGTACCGTCGGCGTGTTTGGAGCAACAGTCGCCGTTTTGTGTGAACTGGGCCTCAGCGCAGCGGTACCGGGTTCTACAGGTTTTTTGATCTTGGGAACCTGTTTGCTTTCCGCGCTTTGCTTGCTTTGGACCTTGGTTATGGGACGATGAGGGTTGGGGGAAACAGAAGGCCGCTGGTTCAGTCGTGGCAAATGCGTGTGCTGCTGTTCCATGGCTTCAGCTTGGCACCATGTGCGAACTCAGGTTGAAACTGATATTGCAGTATTCTTTTAATGACCATTTTTCTAAAATGGTTGTTTTGAAAATTTTGATCCTATAAGATGTACCACTGTATTAGAGGCGTACGCGCCAGCATGGATGCCGGGCGCGGTGGCTTGAAGTTTTCGGACTTAAGGTCCAGTGCATTCAGTAATTGTACTATTACGTCGCTACCGAATATTGGCATACCGCGATTTATCTTGACCTTTTTTACCATGTAACAATGCCTTTGGTGCACTGCCCCTCTCAGATTTGGTACCGTGTTGTAGTACTAGGACGTCATGTCTGATGGCGAGGAGTTCCCAATGTGAATAACATCATTTATGGTGGCGTCATCGAGCAACCTGAGATAACTTTTGAGCAATATCCATCCCCCATTCATGGCGCTCGGCGAGTCCGTTCATAACCGTGGTAAGCTGGGATCTTATCGGCAACAATATTGAATTTTTAAAGAACTTTCTCGGTGGGCAATTCGCGCCCGTTGTCCTTTGTTGCATGAACACACATTTGCACTCTGGGGAACTCATTCGATACGCTCGATTTTTTCCATCTTTGACATCTTCAAAAGGTTCGCCCATATCTGTGTTCATGACATTACCAGACATAGAGAGTGAAAGGCAATAATGAGTGCGTAACATACCTCAGATTTCCGACTCCATCGAATCCATGTGAAGTCGATGCTGATACTTCGGTGGGTTAGATGGATTGCCCATTATGAGCTCATCTAGCTTTTGCCCTTTGTTGAGCTTGGCTCGGACAGTTGCGTATATTGTCCCATCGGCTTTTGGTGAAAGGTATTTATTTTGTCACAAGCATAAACAACTGTCAAATTGTTACTTCCCATTGTTGAGACATGGACTCTGTGTATGTTATACGCATTGAATTTATTTTTTTCTTGTTTTGAAGACCGACAAAACCACCATATCAGATGGAGTGCTGCTCTTTCCATGTACCCCTACCTTCTGTAATAATACCTTTTTCCATTATAAGGTATACGTCACCCGTTACTCCGGAAAATAGTATGCTCAGCAAGATCATGAAGATCCGAGCGGTGCACGATCAGTTAATTTGCTCGCCGTTGGCACGTAATAACACCAGAATAACATGATCACCTAATTTGATGTGTCCGTTATCCTTCTTTGATAAATGATGGTACCCCGCTGTCATAGATGGATGGGTGTCCCCATGACTGGGAAATCTTGGATGAGGGCCTTTGTTGCCTGTCACCGATGCGTCGGCACCGGTATCTCGATGATGAATTCACTTGTGATCCGCTTGGTATTAGGTTTCTATCGTAGTTAACTTGTACCATCGACTGTTAGGAAAAAACAAATCAGCGATTTTTTCTGTTCTCACTGTTGTTGCTTCTGGGGCGATACAATCAGCTCTTGTCTCTGTCTGTGTTTGCTGTTTCTGGGGGCTGGTACAATCAGCTCTTTGTCTCTGCCTTATGTTCTCTGTCTCTGGGACGGTACAATCCTCTTGTCTCGTCTATCTTGTTCTTTTCTGTGACGTTGAGGTCTCCGTCTCTGTCTCTGCAGTGTAACGGTGGGAATTTTTTATTTCCGTCCGTGGTTTTGGTCTCCGTATGGGTCGCCTTACATTAGTTGTTTTTTACCTCTTGTATTGTTACACTCCAATAGCCCCCTGACGGCCGTCAATTCCGTTTTCCCTTTATGAGAGGTTACTAGCACCGTCGTGACGATGTAAATCATAGCCAGTGGGGTAGAATTTTTGTGCCGTTTTTCTCACCACCTTTTACGAGGAAAGCACACGAAGCAGGTCTCGATGTTCATTTCACATTGGTCCCACTTTATGTTCTTCGAAACAGTTCATGCATTTGTTTGGGTGCGACTGGAAATAGTCACGGAGAATTTGCAATGGTCTCTTCCCATGGGAGGTAGATCTATCAATTCCCCGCAGGGTCCTGGCATACTACTTTTGTCCGTTCGTGGTGGACGTAAGAGGCCAGTTTTTTTCAGCGCGGTGAACCGTGGCAGCACCTTTCAGGATTGCGTAATGGATAGAAGTCATCTTCAACTCAACTTTGATCGCTTGCATGAACGCGTGATGCGTTTCGTCCTCCTCTCTGCGCTTCTCACGTCTGACTTGTCCTTGCTTAAATTTTCTTGCCATTGTTCTGAATGAACATATATCCCAAAGGTGTCGACTTTACCACCCAGAGACTCGTCTTTGTACCATTTATTGATGATTTTTTCAGACCCAATGCCGTAACCACTGATAAGTCTCCGAATTTTGACTTCATTTAAGATCGCTTTCGTCTGGATAGTCCTCCTTGAACTTTCTCTCACCTTTTCGACAATCCTCAACAAACCGGCGTAGTTCCCTTGTGTAAATTCGGCCATAAGCTGTGTTTCCCACAAGGTCATCTTTTCCGATGAGGTCCTTTCCATTCTGATTTTTTTCCTCTGTGACCAAGTTCATCGCTGCAGTAACTTCACCGAGCTCTTGGGGCTGATCTGACCCTTCACGCTGTTGCGCAAAGGGGAAAGATTTTAACACAGCCGCTGATGTAGCCCTGTGCTCTATCCTGAACCAGGAATGGGTCCTTTAGTTTCAGGAAATAGCGATGAAACATAATCTGGGTCGGCTGCTGCCATTAAAGTTTTGCAGATATAGTTTTGCTGCATCGCCTTCATAGCGGCTCTCGCGGCTATGACCAACTCTTTTTTTGGATCTTTAAGTCCTCCACTTGGTTTCGGGTTCCTGAGGATTTCGTCTTGAATCCTTTGACAAGGGAGGCGATATGGGTACCTGGGTCTTTAGGGGAATCGTGACCCTGCCCTTCCTTCTTTTAGTGAAAACGTTTCTTGAATGTTTTGCCACATTTCATCTCCATATTTTTCATGTCATGGGGGTCTTCAAAAGGAGCTGACACATGGGTCATCTGAGTCGCTTTCAGTCCCTGAGAACAACACTTGTATTCATTTATGACTCTGTCTTCTGATTTGCTGATTTGCTCATGGTGGAATACTTTAACTCTTAATCTGTTAGAACGTAGTGACCTTTTAGGTATTATAGGTATATGTATTGATGCCTTCGTATCAACTCCTTGAAGAGTAAAGTATTTACTCAGAAGAAAACTCTTTTCTTCTGTCCATCGTCCGAGACGTTTGGTAAGTACACACATGCCAGTCGTCAACTCATGACGGGCCGTCACGAGATGTGTCACGAACGCCACTGCGCTTTTCGGCTGACACTCGTTCACGGGTAGGCTAGGGGGGTGAACTAATAGAGAGGATACAGAGGAATTACTACTCCTTAGTAAATGGCTAGCTCCCCCAGCTTCCAAGGACTTAACCACTGCCAAATCCATCCCCACAAATGAATTTCATCTTCAAATAGTATGTGCCCTCCTGTTCCCCGTCTTCCTATGGAGACCCGTAGACTGCTACTGAGGGTACTTATCTGGAAATTACGTGTCTGGAAATTACGGATAAAAGGATACTGGAAACCGAAAATCGGACCTGTAGAATTGAACTTCAGAATAAAAAGTTTTTTCATTTAAGAAATATGTTTCTTAAACAAATCTCTTAATAAGTGTAATAAATATGGGGTATAGTGAAGTAGTAAAGTACATTATGAGGCTGCATTTAATGATATCCTGAAAAAACAGTTTTATTTACAAGTCCAAAGGAAAGACATCTGAACTCAAAGTACACCATTCAAAAAAATTTGGTCTCTTGCATTTTCCTTTTGTTTTTTTTCCTTTTGCTTTTGTATTTCCTTTTCTTTTCATAAACTTTCCTTTCCGTTGCTTTCCTTTTTTTTTTTTTCGGCAGAAATCAAATCGTTCTTCTTTATCGCATCTACCAACTGGCGTAATCTGTTTCCTGCCGAAGAAAGCATCGCTTGTCCTTCATTTTTTCCTGGTTGGCCTTGCAGAAACAGGTTTCCGGTTCCGGTTCGCTGTGGCTCAAACGCGCAGACTAACCAAAATCGTCTAGGTATATTTTCTCCACGGTCATATTTTCAGTTTTTCCGGCATTTTTTTTTCGATTCGACCACAATTCTTCAACTCCGCAATGTCATTAAGCAAAGTTCTCTCGAGAAAGTCTTGGTCCAAGATGGATCCATGGGCATCCAGCTCCGAAAATATTCTTCCTTAGACCATCCTCTTTCTGTCAAAAGGTTCCTCTCATTCACCAAGCTTCTTTTGCCGAGCCGTCCCTTTAACAAATTAAAGTGCAAAGAGCTATGTTGATGTTGGATGTGGGAAATGCTCATCACTTCTACCAGGCTTCCAAGCTCACCTCTGGGAGAAACACGCAAACATGTCATTGCAAGAGGTTCACGGGTGTGGCAGAAGTCCCATTGTTCAAAGTAAAAGACGCCATCACGTCTTCTTCAGAACCGATAAGATTCACATCGCAGGTTCAATTGGTCCATACGGAGCGTGCTCGGCCAACGGTGCAGATATAGCGGAGACTATGACAGCAAGACTCTCCAGCCGAGGTTGGCCGAGGTACCACACGGATTTTGTAGTAGTTCTACAATGGAAGCCCTGACGTGGATGTGGATTGCACTCAAAACAATCTCAATTTCGACGAAGTCAAGGGCATTTTCAAGCTATTGAAATGCTCTTTTCCGAGTCGTATGCTAAAAGAATTCTACTTGACTTTTAGCTGCCAAAGACCCAGAACACACTCGTGGATGGCACACCTGAGGCAGAAAGTCATTGATTACATTATCTCTCAAGACAATGGTTTCGTCAAGGATAACTTTATTGGCACTGGATGCAACTGTGGCATATGAGTCACCGGGGATTGTCCAAACGGTGAACAAAGCTTTGAAATGAAGAGCGCAATGTCGAGCCTTTTAATCTCATAGTCTACCCCAACTTGGGCTTTGACAATGATATGTCTGACCCAAGTCAGTATGTGCATTCCGTTCGGATATTGGGTGGAGAAGAGCAGTTAAGGAATGGCTCTCGATTCCTAACATCCGTAATTATTGGCGGTTGTTGCAGTACAGGCCCTGAGGAAGTATGCTATTATTCAATGACGTTATAAACAATAAATAGATATGATTAGGGGTAATATTAGGGGGTAATATTAGGGGGTAATATTAGGGGGAGTTATGACAACATCGGACTCAGAGCCAAACAATACAAGAACAACTTTTTAACTTTACACGGTTGCGCCGTGAGCAGACATGCGAGCAACTAACGCAGTCTTGATAGAAAACACCGATATGACCCACGCCATAATGAGTGCCACAAAACCCAAGTTTAGGTTCAACGTGAACATTGGAGTAACACCGTAGTATTCCATCAGGTATACCACTGAATCACAGGATTCCATGAATATGGCACCACCACAGAGCAAACCAAACGAAACAAACAACGGTAATGGATACACAGGCTTAGTCAATACCTGCCTTCGATTGGCTTCAAAAGGAAAACACATAAGAAAGGACCCGAACGCACACGCAAGAACAAACATGTTTCCCCCACTGTTTTGTGGATTTCGGATGATATTGGTGTGATGCTTGCTCGTGCAGGGACATAAAGTACACCAGTCCAATTATATGGTGAGGGACTGGGAAAGGATTAGGGGAGAACCCTGGGTTGCTTTTTGCATCGGAGGAGGAAAGTTGTTTGTTTTTTCGGCTACTTGCGAAGCATTCTGAATTGCTTTTAGTAAATCTCCAGGTGGCCAACATTTTTCTCTAGTAAGACACACAAAGGCCACACATCCGATATAAATGAAGGCAATTGGGCATGTTGAAGAAATGACCGACCATTCCCTCCAGAATTGGCCATGTGTTCCATGAAAATATTAGTGGAGCCATAGAATAAGATGAGACCAGACTCAAAAAACCAAATTTCCATGGTACAGAGACCTTCAGATTGCCATTTGGAGCCAGGATGGGAAGCCTTAGCAGTTGTGACAAAAGCGATGGTTCCATGCCCAACCTTTTTTTTTGAAAAGCACACAGTAACGCCAAAGTGACCAACCCGAGCACAAAACACCCCACCTTTGATGAAGTGGGCAAAAAATTGAATTTGAATTGTCTTCACCGTAACAAAGATACATGAAAGCCCACACCTGTGGGAAAGTACACTAGAAAGAAGGAAAAGCGCCCAGTTTATGACACACACTGGTAGCACAATGCTTTTTTTCCAAAGCAGCATGTGATTTTCTTTTTTTTAGGTATGGGTAGTGAAGGGCCAGAAAGGATGGCTTTGAGCGGAGCATTGAGTCGTTGGAGTCTGAAGGTGGCCATCACCTAAAAGGAGGAGGAGATCTTCCAATTCAAAGGAGTCAAATCGAGAATTGGATTCCGGAGGTAAGGGGTGGGCGAATGCATCGACAGAAGCTCCTCGTCAGATTCCAATTGCGTAGTCGTACTCAGAATCAATGTTCAAAGGCACGGTATGCCAGGGGCAACAAGCACAAGCCAATGGGCAACGACCCCACGAACATCAAGATTGTCATTGTGGGAGAATGCGCTTTTTTTGGATATAAGTCCGGTCTGACGGAAGTCATGAAGATCCAGTACTGACGGCGGATACCGTGATCAAAAGCCACATGGACTGTAGCGCAGGCAAGTACAATGCATGACCACGTTCCAGAACACAAGCACGGGGGAAACAAGAAGAACATAAGAGGTCACATAGAGGCGATATGGAGGTACAAAGCGCCACAGATATTGATGGCGCGGTGAAGAAGGTTTCTGTGGAGTAGCTTTCCCAGAAAAAGCGCTCCTCAGGCCAAACTATATGAAGAATGGACATGCCGTGTGTTTGGACCTATGGGGAATGGGTACAAGAGGCTGTTGAATGGGCGGCGGGTCCCATGCCGCCGGGCCCATGCTAGCCGCCGAGTCCATATGGTGGTGGGGAACCCATAGCGTGGTTTCGGAGGAAGTTGCCAGCTTCAGAATCCATGTGGTTGAAGTTGGTGCGTTGGTGGCTGTCAAGATTTTCAAGATTTCAAAGATTTTCATGATTTTCATGGACGATAAAGATGCATTGGCAGGCTCAATTGCATCTGCAACAGCACCATTAGCACAAAAGCGGAAGGAAATTCCAAATTGAAGCATTCTTCAAAGATCTTATGAAGGAAAAAAAATAAAAGATGTGGGGAAAAAAAAACACAAACGAGATAACACACTGGTGACTGCAACAGTTAGGCAGTTGAAGTGCAGTGAGAGTGAGACAGTTTCAGCAGGAGGGGCAATGTCACTGGTTGCTTTTATAAATGCTTCTTTTCACCTTCTGGAACCGATACGGCAAGTTGAAACCCAAGTAGAAAAAACAACAGAAGGCGAAAAAAATAGAAAAAAAATAGAAATCACAGAAAAAAAGAAATCACTAACTGAAGGATAAAATTTGCCACAAGCTGTAGTCTATATGAGATGGGCCATCAGAGACACACGATGCAAAATGTGGAACATAAATACCGGCCCAGAGTAGCCTGCACCATTAGTGAGTTCCCACTTTGGGCGTGGGCTCGCAACCAGGGCGATGGATGAGCATCACACAGGGCCGAAAAGTGAAGGGGAATTACGTAAACAGGTAAATCACTGCCCATTACGTAAAATTACAGGTGCTGACAAGTGGGAAGGGGAAGTCAAATTACTTTGGTACAATTAAAGAAAGTGTGAAAAAAACTGACTTGACTCAGGGGAAATGAAATCTGCCATTTCATTTAGCTTAGTACAACAGAATATCTTAAGAAACAGCTCTTCATAGATCTCCATCTGGGTAGACATGTCGAAAGAGGAACAGCTGAGGCATCTTCTAGCCACGGCCCGCCAGGGAAGACGGTGCGAGGACGGATGCTTTCGGTGGATGCCAAGATTGCTGCAGGGAAACCATGCCTTTTTTTTGCTGATTCCCCTAAAACTTCTGGTTTTACATGATCCGGCTGTTCCGAATCTGGCTTTGTTCTTTATCGGGGGTTAGTGTCCGTTTGCTATTTTCAGTGGCACCATTTGACTCTCACTTCCGGCACGGCCGGTACCAGTATGGATTTTTCTCGCGAGATATCCGCAATTTCTTCTTCCGCAACTGTTTTACAGGCCCACCGAGTTGCCGTTTCCCGCTTGGAACAATGGTGAAACAGAAGGCGTCCATAACAGTAACCTGTCAGGGGCTTTAATTCCAGCGATATTGTCGCTGCTCTTGCTTGAGGAATTTTTTTTCGAAAATTACAGGGCCACACCTCCATTATTTTGTTTGTCTGCTGGAACTAAAAGTGAATATAGACAGTGTCTCATTTTCACCAACCTAGGGTGCTGGTGCTGGATGCTGGATGGCTGCGTGAATGCTGGGGCCGAGACTTTCCTAAACTTTTATTAAAGAAAAAATGAAAAAAAGCCGCGTACTATCCATTGCTCACGTAGCTTCTGGGCTAGGATGCACTTTTTTCAATTGTAACACTTTTCTAAATTACAACCAAAACTGCCGGGGGGTGCCTAGCCATGGTTGTAGAACGATATAGCTTAACACAATTTGCCACCAGATGAAGATCTTTGCTGTCGAGCGGAGTTTGAAACGGATGGCCCCATGACGTCAGCCGCCTGACGCAGCAGGCTCTCGCTCGGGTTGAGCAAACCGATGGGGAGATAAATAACGCTTTGAAAAATATCATTACTTGCACCGCATCAAGCCACTTTACGGGGGCTAATTGTTTCTTGAACTTACTGAATGTCTTGTCATTCTTTCTATCAGCCGGGTAGAGCCTCGCTGGAGATTGAATGACAAGATAAGAACCCATCTCCCATCCCCATGATGGTGCCTGGAAGCGGAATTGCTATTGAGTGGGCAGTGTCCGCGCTGTGTGACTAAACATCACCATGTTTTACTAAAAACAGTGTTTTTTTGGTCTGTGTGACAACATTAATGTGTACTATTAAAAAAAAACGGCAGCCCCCGATGATATGGTTTGCTGAAAAGCCGACGGGTCGACCTAGGACCCCGAGAGACTGGACTTCTATCACACGGCAATTATTTCGATGTATCCTAACATTGACAGGCCTACGCTCAAAGAATTGGTCATCCATCGGCCTCAAGTCTATCAAAACTGGTATGCTTGACTTATGAAAACACTTACTTTGGCAGCACCCCAAAAGTCAATATTAGCATGAGAGTTTGACACAGTATTTTACGAGATGACCAAAAGTTTCCCAGTCTTGTTAAAATCTAGTACGTACAAAATGTTTCGAACCTGCGCAACTTCCCACAAGAGTTTTTCCATTAGAATATATACCATCCAATTCCCGTGTGACTCTTTCCTCAGGATATGGCATCAACATATTCCTAGAAGAATAGACTTGCCATTCACCTTGAA